>VXBA01005694.1:468072-583074 GCA_013399895.1 Serilophus lunatus | reverse complement strand
GGAGCACAAGCCCTATGAGGAATGGCTGAGGAAGCTGGGGTTGTTCAGCCTGGAGAAGAGGAGGCTCAGGGGTGACCTTATTGCTGTCTGTAACTACCTGAAAGGAGGCTGTAGTCAGGCGTGGGTCGGTCTCTTCTCTCAGGCTCCCAGTGACAGAACGAGAGGACACAGTCTTAGGCTGCATCAGGGGAGGTTTAGGTTGGATATCAGGAGGAACTTTTTCACAGTGAGAGTGATCTCCCACTGGAATGGGCTTCCCAGGGAGGTGGTGGAGTCACCGTCCCTGGATGTGTTTAAGGATAGGTTAGATGATGAACTTAGTGGTATGGTTTAGATG
Organism: Serilophus lunatus; assembly: GCA_013399895.1. Taxonomy (NCBI): domain Eukaryota; kingdom Metazoa; phylum Chordata; class Aves; order Passeriformes; family Eurylaimidae; genus Serilophus; species Serilophus lunatus. The sequence continues at coordinate 582,737 of VXBA01005694.1, read as the reverse complement.
GTTTAAATGGTTTAGATGGTATAGATGTTAGACTGATGTTGGGTAGGTTGTTAACCTAGGTAAAGGTTGGACTTGATGATCTCCATGGTCTCTTCCAACCTTATTAATTCTGTGTGTAAATTCACAGCTAGTAAGATCATAAGAGTGAAATTTCTAAAAGGGTTTGTGTTCTGTTCAAACTGCAAAAAATGTTGTTGAAAACACTTTGGACATGACAAAACATTTCTTAGCATAAATTAAAAAATGTTTTCAGGGTTCCAAGTGATCATAAATTAAAAAAATTTTCTGCCTATCTTGCCATAAAACCCCTTATTCCCACGTACTAGTTTGCTATGCAATAGCATCTTTTAAATTAGAGAAAATAGACTACTAAAGTATATCAATAAAAAAATATGTATCTTCATCAGTCTGAAGCAAGCACTTGCAATCAGCTATCAAACAGTAAGATCTGAAAGCTCTCACTATTCTTTGACACTGGGAAAGAAGTAATTGGGGTTTTTTGTTTGCAAAAGCCCCTTTTTTCATTTAAGTGCTATAGCTATTATCTGAGATAAAAAGGTAACCTTTGACTTTGCTTTACTACATTTTTCTTTTCCTTACTGGAAGAAGCACTCTTAAGATTTCTTTTATAAGAACAACTCTCTATTCTGTTATTCTGAATTGAACACTTTTTTTAGCAGACATTTTGAAATACACATAATTCTACTGTACTTTTTTGACTATTTCAGTTGTCACTTCAAGCTGGGGTACTACCTAGGCAACAAAACACAAGATTTTTCCAATAAAGCCATCAATCCAAACATATTATTTTCTGAAAAAGAATTATGAACCTTTAAGAAACTATAGACAGTAATGGACTAGAGGACATTTCAGGAACAATTCAAGATAAACCTACAGTAAAATCCTACCTTATATAGATGGTGAAAATCTCTGCATCTTCTCATTTCATAACTAAGCAGAAGGTTAAAAAATACACTACTTAAACCATACTGATTCTTTTCTTAGTATAATAAGAAAGCTTCAATAACACACAGTGACTATATTCAGTGTCATCAAGAATAAAAAAAATAGTTCTGTGAAAAGGAAAACCACCACGTGCTGCAGAGTCACTTCAGTCCAGTACAGAAAACAATGAAATGGAAACTCTGGAACTGGTTATGCTCAATGACTTCATCTAACATTCAGATGGATATACATAACTCTCAAAATAAATGCACACTACACCCTTTATTTTAATTCCTTTTTGAGTATTTTATTGAAAGACCTGGTTTAGGAGCTTAGTCTTTGCTGATTAAGAAGAAAAGTAAGATAAGAAGGATAGCCATCCAGAGGGAGATACAGAATTGAGCTGGACACTGCTTAAGAGACACATCAATTTCTAATTTAGAGCTCCAAAACTTAATAACACTTGGATTAAAAATAAAAGTTTTGATATGATCCTAATTCTGAGAGCATAAAGAAGTAAACATAAAGCATAAAGCAGTAAATTCCCCAAGACACTTTTTGTTAAGTGCCCAAAGCTGGGTGGGGTGAACCTGATGAGAATGTATTACTGGCTGCATTCATTTGGAATGAACAAAAAGCATGCTTACAGAGAACAAACAAGTGACACAGCTGCAAAGCTGTGTCCATCTAAAATGCAGTGAACACAAGGGCAGCTCTAGTCATCACAGCAATATTCTGACGCAGTTCAAACATTATAATGATAGTTACAACTGAATTATCATGAAGGGTGTGGGAAAATAATCCTGTTTCCCTATAACTTTATACTCAAGCCACCAGAATATGCAGATGGCAGAATTAGTTGTCTTTTTCATTGTTCCTTTTTTGGATGTTTTCAAGTCTGACATTTCTCCTCTCAAGTTTCCCTGTACTCAGCTGTTCTGCTTCACACATCCTGAACTTAATTTCTGCAGTTATGTTGTCTTTTAAGATACCATATTTCCTATAGAATTGAGGTTAGAAGTTTATTATGTGATCCAACACTGCTGTAGTTACTAGAATCCTTATTTTCAGCATTTTTTTTCTTCTTGTACATTATATCAAAGCTTATCAGTTAGATATTGGTAGGTAAAATATTTTACAACCTCTGTGTTTTTGGCTGCCAGAAATTTTCTACAGTGGTACTAGTCTATTTTTCTGCTGATTATTTAAAAAATGAAATTTTAAAAATATCTAGTTTAATTTTTATAACTAATTATGCATCAAGCCTACTACTCAATGCTTCTGGGTTTAGTAGATTTGGAGTGTGATAGAACACCATGAAGTGTCAAAGTCAGTGGATCTACTTTCACTTAAAATCCTCCAGCAAAATGCAATCAAATGGGCTTGAACGTTGTGATCTCTGAACAGTGAATGAAGTATGTAATTCATTGCCCATACGCAGTTCTTTGTAGGGTCTTATAAGAAGCTAATGCACAAATTACATTAAAAAGCCAAACACCACCATTAAATTGCTTTGTTTTGAAAGCCTGAATGTTCAACCCCCAGGAACAAATACTGTGGCATACACTGTCCATTCTCATTTATTTTAGTCTTGTTATGTTTCCACGCAGAGCAAGAAAAGCATATTACTTAAAGACAGGATTTTCAGTAGCATCACAATCACTTTCAATAAGATAGCTCTGTTGTATATCCTCCTCTATTACAGTCATCAGCCACTGCAGAGACGCTAGCTGCTAAAATCAGCAGTGTCCTGGGGGTGACTGAAATAAAACATACCATTTGCTACTAAACGCTTTGCAAAGGCTTACAGTGAATGGTATGCCTGACTGAAGAGAAATACAGGAGGCACAGAAAAGACAACCTCCCACTATATAAAAGAGAGGAAGATCCTGCAATGATGCCCGTTAGCAATTACCCTCAAGACACAGACTACAGATATCTGACAATAATATAAATCAGGTGTGGCAAACTGATGAACAATCAACTTTAAATGCCTCCATAGCTGCAGTTGTTTGAATCCTTGATTTTTCTATTACACAGCTCATTTGTGTCTTTGTTTGCCTCTTTTCGCCAAAACATAAAAAGTTAGAGTGCTTAAAACATATGATGCTAGGACAGCATTTTGGTAAAGCAACAAGAACAATTGCATTAAAAAGGGATGCTCTGGCAGCACACTACCATGACCTCTCCCCCGTCATATAACCGAAGCCATCACCACACAGTGCATATTTAACATCTTATGTCCAAAAATACATCCTTTTATGTGGTTGTTGCTAGCCAGAGAAATTAACTCATTTAAAAAGACCCTAAACTTTAACACTCATAACTTGTAAAAGCCCTCTCTTGAATATCTCAGATGAAATTAAAAGGGTCTTTATGAAAAGCCTTGCAAATTTCCTTATTTGTCAACTTCAAGATACACTCTGCTACACATAGACAGGCAAGCTAGTGATCACTGACTTTCCTTGGCATTACGGAAGCCAAGACTTCCCTTCATGTGGGAAATTCTCAACACAGTGAGGAATGAACTCAGTATAAACTGAGCTATATACTAGCAGACAGGAAAAGAATTGAAAATATATTTGCTACTCTAACTTTGGTGGGGAACAACCTTCTGTCTAAAAACCAGATTCACTTTTTTTGGTGAGTGGGAAGGAAGAAGTGGTGTGGAAAATACCACAGCAGTTTTCAGGTCCTGCTCTGGACAGCAAACCATCTCGATTTCCCTCCGAGAAGTAAGAAACACTGTTTATATAAATAATAAATGGTTTTTACACTGTATAGTAATGGTGGGAAAGAGCAGTTCACAGATAAATCACCTGAAATATGAGTAGACAGCATCACAGGAGTGACTACAAACAAGAGTCACAGGTTTTATTCTCAACTTTTTCTATAGGTTTGATGCCTCTCAAAAGATAGTTTATTTTTCATGACAGATTTAAAAAAAAAAAAAAAAAGAAGAAAAAATTCTACAGATATTAAAATTAGCATTGATTAAGATTTTCATCTAGTCTGTAAAATATGTATTTTCTTCATTTGGCTTTTTCATCCGTGGAATAAAAAAAAGCACAATAAGATATATTTTCTTACTTCCTGAGTTATGAAGATAAAACCCTTGGCTTCTGCAGGAAACTAGCCCTTGAACTTTTTTTTTTTCATCCAAGTTTCCAGTTAATTTATTTCTATAAAAATGAAGTGAAAATTAAAAAACCCCAACAACTTAACAATAAAACTCAGTATTTATAGCACTTAGCTGTAGTAAACTTCATATAAGAATATAGTTACAAACTCATGTTTGCAGCTGTAAGCAGCAAAACTTCTTTAGCTTGTCATAAAAAGTGCTTTTTTGGTATCCATTCAGTTTGACAAAAATAAGTGTAAAAACAAATAATAGCCACACAATCAAAACAAGCATGATGCAAACACATTATTAGATAACAATTGCCTCTCTTTTCTGTATCCACAATGTAGCAAAAATTTGTCATGGTGAATAATTTTCACTGTTTCATCACAACCAGAAGGGATACGTTAATTTTAATTTCTTTAGCCTTAGGTTACTCTAAATGACAATCATATCACACACTGAGTTGAATTCCAAAGCTTTAAAAGCATTGCCTGGACTTCTACTCTGAGTTCATACACATACGAAATACCATTAGACATGTTTTTCCATTAGAAAAACAGTTTAGCATTGTAATTGACCACAAGAATACAGACTTTTGGGAATTTACCCTCAGATGCATCTTTAAATATATCTTCCTGTTCTTCAGGAGCAGAGCATAATGAATACACTGCTGTGTCAAATAACTATGGTGTACATAGAAGAGGCATAGCACAGTGCACTGTCTTTGTTGACTATAAATGGTCAATCTCAACAATATATCTCAATATACTCCATTACTGGTATAAAAAAAAGCTATGTAGACACACCAAAAAATCCCATGAGTTTACATATAAGAAAAAACACTGAAAAAGCTACAGATTATTCACTATAAATAGGGAGAATAATCTCATGTGCATAGTATATGTCAAGAGTTGTGTAAATTTCTTCATTTTATATATATACATTAATTAAAGACATCCTTAAGAAATAGTTATTACAGATCCAAAAGTCTACTGCAGTTCATTCTATTCATATGTACTGTGAAAATATGCATTTTCTTTGTCCAGAAATTAGCTAGGAAGAAAAATGCCAGAGGGAAATGACAATAAAATTAAACTCGTTAAAAAATAACACTTCCGCAAATAAAAACTTTTTGTGAAAGGAAAGGTGAAAATGAGTATCCACAATTTTTACTAATGCTTCTACAAAGAATTTTGGCTTTTTTTCTGGAACCAGAAGATTCTTTTGGAAGTGATAAACTGATTTAGACTAGTGAAGGTTTCATGCTAGATTTCTGCATAATTTTGTTGAAAGATAAAAGAAAATTCTCCTATGTATCTGGGTAAATTAGTATTCATGTCTTCATGTTACGAAAGTAACTCTAGAAGAAATCATTGTGAAAGAACAAAGCATAAACTATAATCAAAAAGCCTCCTGAAAAAAGAGAGAATTCAGAAACTTTGTATTCAAGAGCACCTTAAACAAAAGTCAAAGGTCTCAACAGTGGAACTTTAGAGGAAGTATATGTGCTGCCAAAGTAAAGCATAGTATCTCTGCATCTCTTCAGGAGGTAGCAAGACGTGTCTACAGTAAACACCAAATGAAGCAAACGACAACTCCTTAAACTCCTTTATATTTCAGAAAGAGACATGTAACCATAGATTCAAGTCTGGCAGGCCTAAACTAACTGCATTTCAGTATTTGATAGGTCAACCAGTTAAAAAATCAACATGACCACATGATGCCACTTACAGTACAAGACTGGTTAAGCATTAGGTTTAAAATGGATGTCTTTTCATTTTCTTAACTACCTTTTGGTCCTTTGAACAACTTGATCTCTACCACGGTCTCCAGTATAGGTCTTCTTCGACGAACATACAATCGTACTATGGAACCAGCCTCTTTTAGGGCTTCCACGGCTTTGCTGTGTGACACTTCAGACACGTCGACCTCATTCACTCGCAAGATGCAATCGTTGACCCTATAAGAAAAACAAAGGTACTGAATGCTTCAGCTGCTACTTTGGACCAAACAGAATTTTGTCAGTAGTGCTCTAAAATGAGGAATACTTCATCGGGTAATCGGCCAGACTTAATGAAGCAATATGCTTCATAAGCAATGAGACAGAACCAGAATACTTAGTCCTTCCAAAAGACACATCTGCTTCAAATTGAAGTTTACCTAATCACTCACACCTACCATCTTTCTTCATAAATTGTGGTTAGATCCACTAGAATGATAGAAATGTGTAATAAAAAAATTGTCTTCACAGACTTCATTATAACAGTTTTTACTAAACAGCAGAATTGATTTAAAACACTCATGCTGCTTGCTACTCCTTCTATAGTTTTATTTTTTATGTTTTTAACACTGACTGAAGGCTACAAGATCTGCTGTATGGTAATAGTGTTTCATTTTCACATAATATTAAAAAAAATTCCTCATAGTTTTACTTTGAACATTTACATTATTTGAGGATGAACATATAATGACCCTCAGATTGTCCTGGATAGATGGAATTGTATTCTCCTTATCTGACAGATTTTTCCTAGTTGGAAAGGAAATCTACACCTTGACAGCAGTAAAATCTTTCTCCACAGCAGCAGGCAAATGACTTGACTACCGGGTCATCTCTTCTTTGCAAATAATAGCAGTAAGAAGAGCAAATTCCAAACAACTAGATGAATTGAGACTATTTTTTTTTGTGCAGTACATTTATAGTGAGATGACACTAAGTATTTTGGGTACAGAAGAAAAGGGCATACATAAATGAATGTGCTCTTCTGCATGTCTGAAAGGACAATCAGCAAAGCAAATACAAGTAGCTAAAAATATTCTCATTTCCACTACATTTCTATACATAAAAGTCAATGTTACTCTTTACAGCAAAAGTATACCTGAGCTGGGTATTGATTAGGAGTCTTATCACATTGAGGGAGAATGAAGCTTTACCAGAACTCTCAGAATTTAGGGTGGACTTTTGTTACGTTCTTTTGCCACTGTTTAAAACAAATTCCTAACAACAAAAAGACCACAGTTACTGGAAACTGATCAAACTTGTAAAGGACACAAAACTGATACTGTTTCACTAAGTATCCAGTTTTCATTCACCGGTCAGGTTTGGTGGTTTCCTCCAATACTAGAAGTATTATTTTCCTAAATGTTTAATACAAAGCTAATCCAGTGATAGATACACTTTCACAAAAAGTGAAAAGTATCTCTTTGTGGAGCACCTCTGCTATGGAAACAAAGAGTTGGGCTTGTTCAGCCAAGAAAAGAGAAGAGAAGGCTCCATAAAGAGCTTAGAGCAGCCTTCCAGTCAAAGCGGACTGCAAGTCTCTTCCTTGGAGAAGGACTTTATACAAGAGCAAGTACTAACAAGAGGGAGTCACTTTAAACTGAAAAATGGTAAGTTTAGATTAGACATTAGGAAAAAAAAATACTTCCCAATGAATGTGGCAATGCACTGGCACAGGTTGTCCAGATAAGTTGTAGATGCCTGATTCCTAGAAATGTGCAAAGTCCAGTTGGATGGGGCTTTGACCAACCTGGTCTAGTGGAAGGTGTGACTGAGAGAAAAAACTTCAGGCATCAGTACACGGTAGGGAATATTGGAACTAGATGATCTTTATGGTCTCTTTCAATCCAAAGCAATCTATGTTACTATGATTCTATATCCTTCCACATATGCAGGCCTTTTTTTCCCCAATCATAAAGAGATGAGGGGGTTTTTTTTTTGTTTGTTTTAATAAATAAATAGAATATTCAAGAACATACATGCCCATGCATGTATGTGTTGCATGTATATATGTGCCTATAGGGTTCTGAGGGCTTTAACATCACTTTTTTAAGGCATGTTGACCCAATACTAGATCAAGAAAACACAATCATCTCAGAGGTCTACATATATTCTTTGAGAATATTCAGGTCTGTAAAACAGCAGGTTTGCGGTGCAATGAAAATAAATGACTTAAGCTGGTGAGACAACTCTAATCTTCACCATAATGGCTAGATTATTACTATTATTATTAATTTAGAAACAGAATATTTTTTAAAATAAGAAACAAAGTGCACATGGAAGATTAAACCAAATCATTATTCACTAAAAAGAACACAATTTCAGAGAAGAGAATAAAATAAGAAAGATGAAGCCTCTCAATACACAGACTATATTTTTCTTCTTAAATCTATGCAGGTTTTCATGGTGAATTGCACAGTTATTATTATCTAAAGGCAGAAGTCTGTGACCATGGGCTTGGGATACTTTTTCCTTCCATTTAAACTCCTATAGTACTGTTCATACTCTGTCAGAACTCTGGGCTGCCAGTGCATGTTATCAGGTCATGTTGAGCTTCTCATCTATCAACAACTGCAATCCTTCTCTCCTTTCTCCTCAAGACTGCTCTCAAATATTGTGAATACACTTAAATTTATCCAAGTCTGTAGAATCCCAAATATTCAACCAAATTAAAATGCATTAGGCAGCTCTTCACATGGCTCACTGGCTCATCTAAGTTTAACAAAATGGACATACTTTACAAGACTTCTGTAGTATAAATTAGATATGAAGGGCCCTAAATGATAAAATACAGAACACATGCAATAATCATGACAAAACAGTTACAACGGATAGAGAAAATATGAGAGATGATTTATTGTTAAGGGGGAAGGTCAGGGACTCAGAGGTTTATGAGTAGCTGTTGCTCTATCCGAAGGATATAAGGGCTTGGCTTAAGGAAAAAAACCCTATTGTTTTTAGGGCTTAAACTAGACTATCTTCATTTGAGTTTCATTTTTACTGCTTTCAAGAAATTGTGCAGACATCCTTGAGAAGATGATAATTGCTTCTCTGAAGTTGTAAGTAAAGCAGACGAGTATAAACCTTAGGCACTTACTGGACATATAGTAGGTGACAACTGGTAATGATCATTCTGTTTGCCTGTTCTGTGCAATATGGTGCCCTGAGGGGAATCCCAAAGCAGCATGACTATGGCAGCTAAGAACCTCAGAAGACCAAATGGTCCTGCCAACACACATTAGCCCACTTGCACCTCTGTAACAGAGCTAGCTGGAACTAACTACAGACTCAAAAACAAGGGAATATCCTGTACTCCATGGATCAACATCAAGATGCTAAATCCTGCAGTAATCCAGAGATTTTAGCTATCCTCTAGACACCTACCAGGCTAACTGTTAGTAACAGGACAATCCTGCTTTTTACAGATAGAATTACCATGCCTTCTACAGTAGAATGGCCAACATTAATAGATTCTTTCTAATCAAAGCTAACTTGTTTTTGAGTTGCCTTCTCAGAAAAGCTGAAATTGACATGGACTTTATTTATTCTTTAGCCAAATTTTAGAACTCAAGGTAAAAACAGTTATTATTGGAGAACAAGTGTAAAGCTATGGGATATATACCTCCTTATATCACTACGGAAGTATCGAGTAGAATACAAAAGACAGAGAAGCACTAAACTTTCACTTTATTTGTTTGCTCTTGCTTTGTCTAACATTTTCAGCCAAAATCTCCCCACAAAAGTACTGATGCTTTCTTTCTTCTAGAACTTACAAGAGCCCAGCACTTTAAGCAGGAACACAAGATTTTAGGTGACGTGCTGAAAGACTTGGTAATTACCTTTTCCTCAAGAGATCAGCAAATAATTATGTTAACTGACCCTAATAGAATATGTCTAGTCCATTAATTAGAGAAAGCTGACTGTTTCTCCCCTACTTGGCTTTTTCTGGTGTATTTTTTCTGTTTGGTTGGTTGCATTTGTTACAGGATTTTTCTTATGTTGTTTGTCTTGCTGGGTTTTTTTTGTTTATGTGCTTTTTTTTTTTTTTTTTTTTAATTCCATATATGTAGCTCTCCTATCCCAGAGAAAGTAAAATTTACAGCATGTGTGGTAAAAAATGTAATTATTGATACTGGCCCATATAACTTCTTTCCAAGAAAAATAATATATATATATAATTTATTTTTTTTAATTACCACTAAGAGTTCAGGATAAAGGATATCACATTGACTACATCAGTCTTCAGGTCTGTCTTTACAATTCCAGAATACATAACTAAAATTAAATGCCAAAGATATATACGTACCTTAGGGCATACTGTTTCCTTACAACGATCCTTAGACACACGATTCAATTCTGTACATTCATATATACCTTCAGATCCCTTTCTAAAATAGCATAAAACTATTATTATGCTTATTTTAAAAATAAGAGATAAAACTTATCAGTAGAAGAAAATTCCTGCCTGTTTCCGGAAGCTAGAGAGAACTAGTGCTTATAAAAATGTCTGATGAAGGTAACAGCCAATCCTAACACAAAGTTTGACATGCATGTATTTTTTAACAAAATTCCATACACCACATTGGATATTTACTAACTAAAAATACAACTCCATGAAAGTTATAATGGGGGTGTGTGTATAATTTGTGAATGACACAGTAGAATTAGAGCAGAACTTACTTAAAATCTGAAATCATAGAAGTTGTTTTGATTTAGAAATACATGCAAATATTGGTGCAAAAAAATGGTAACCCAAATATTTATCATGAAGGCACTATTTGAAGCATTGACTCTAATCTATGCTTCTAGCAAGAGCAGAATTATCTTTAGTTCTGAAGAAAGTAAATAATGATTGAAACAATATTTCATTTCTTAGAGAAAAAAAAAAAGCTTCAAGGATCTGAGTCAAAGAGCATTAATCTATTGTGAAGAAATAAATTGGATAAAATATAACATTTTTGCCAGTAATGCTGGCCTGGTGCCACCTCAACTTGTCATGGGCAACCTTCAGCAGGTTCATTCTTTCATAATCTACAAACTGAGGATTAAAACCCCACCTCCATTCTGCTTCTTTTGTATCCTGTTTACAGTTTAAATAAACTTCCAGAGGAGAGTTACACCTCCTTGGCTCATCTCAGAGGGACTAAGCCTCACTGCACCCTGTAGGCATACTCAGCACAAATAATGAATAACCAATCAAAGTAGCTCCATGTCTATTCCTGGCTGCAACCACCCTTGCACCTCTTCAGAAGCAAGAGTTGAAAGGCAAATGACTCAGCCATGCACTAATATCGCTCTGTGTGTGTGTTTGTGCAAAGACAGGAATAAACTCTTGCATGGCATTTCTGTAAGTACACTCAAGCAGATCCTTTCTCCTGCTGCACTGGAAAACCATTTTCAGTCTGTTGGCCTTGGGAACCTGAAGGTTGACACATGGCTGTGCTAAGAAGGCTCACCAAAAAGCAGGGTGTGTTTGCTTAAGTCAAGTGCAGTGATTCTGCACCCTCACAAGTGACATCAGCAACCAGAATGACTTTCAGCCCAGAGACTGAAATAAAAAAATCTTACAAATATTTTTCATTTAAGAATGTGTACAGATTTTGCTTCAACATAATAGAAACCACTCCGTCTTTCCTTTAGCTCACCACCAGCCTTCAGCCCACAGCTGCCAGCATAAAGTTTTGGAGGGTAACCTGAAATTGCATTAATTATCCCTACAATTCACTCCTTTGAATTTTTTCAGTATTTTCAGCATAGAAAATAGCTATTTATCCTTCCAAGTGAAAGCTGATCTGTAGTGTATTTCTGTCTAAGTGGCAGAAGACAAAAAAAGCAGAAGAGCCTCAGAAAAAGCCTGCCCATGTGGATCCAGCTCGCTCCCTCTAGGTTGGTGCAGTTTCAGTCACTTTTCTAATTCCCACATCCAAGGACACACTACCACTCAGTGATAGACCTTGTCCTCCAGAAAGTTGCACAAGAAACCAAAAAGGAAAAACGAAATTCGTCCTTTACATACCAGGAGACCAGAGATGGTTTTAGAGGTAAAAATGCCTATTGTAATGCAGTCAAAAATTTCAGATCACAAGAAGGGCTATAGGTCATATCAGTGTGATTTGCAGGTGTGCCATGAGAGGACTCAGAGCTTTATTCCACTTCCAGACCAGAGACTGAAGCCCAAACTGTCAGGGAATAAATCAGATTTCAGAGAATATCTCTGAATTTCAGAACGTGTTATGGCCTGAAATGATGTTTCCATACCATGCTAAAGACATTACTTTGCTAAGACCCAAGACAAAACCAGCACAGCTACCTAACTGTCATAAGACATTTACGCCGATTGTCCTTTCCTACTGCTTTAGTCATCCACGGACTTTTATTTTTTTTTAAAGGCCACCTTAATTAAATGTCAATGTATTGAAGGACCTGCATAACAGGCATTGAATTTAACATACAAGTGACTGGCTACAACACCAGTAAAAATATTAGCAGAGCAGTTCCTTATACACGACATTTTTTTATCTCTCTCCTTGTGTTTCATTTATTACTCTGAGTTTTATTTTTGAAGTTTTAAGTCAGAAACAGATGACATACTGCACTCTACAATTAGAAATGGAAAAGTCCCTGCAGCCTTTAGACTCTTAGAAGAAAATATGTTTAGAAACTTGAATATGTTCCTATTCATGCAATTTCAACAGAGAATGCATCAGCATTTCCTTTCTTTTTTTTTAATTCTCCCTCTTTTTTTTTTTTTTTTTCTTCATAAAGATCTTAAACTCAGCTACAAGACTTCACTGCAGACACAAACGTGACTAGAAAGCACTTTGTTGTTTAAAATACTTTGGATCCTTTCTGCATTGTACACTATTTCTGAGAACTTCTTGGGCAAAGCTGCAGCTCTCTTCCACAGTTAATCCTTTCTGCCACACTGAACAGATCATTTTATCCTTTTAAGTCATATGTCTTTACTGCAGGGTGTCTGTTTGCTTGGGAGTGTATGTATACACCTCTTGGCTGAAAATATCCATCAAGCTAATATCTAGAATCCAAGAGAATGTGACCTGAAGAACAGCTCATATCACATCAAAATTGCTACAGTTAAATCCCATGTAAAGACATCCAAGCCAGCTCAGACACTGACAGAGTAGATCTACGTGGAAATCCACCTGGATCACTATCTTCCATATGTCCGCAGCCAATTACCTGCAATGCTGAGCTCACTTAGCACTATCTTGAGCTCCTGCACATCCTGCCATGCCACTGTCTCGTTTCAAGAGGGGACCATTAATGGCTACCAAAAGGAATAGAAACAGAAAAGAGAGTAGTCACCACCCTTTAGTGCAAAAACCTGTCCAATGGATTAAAACCTTTGCTCCTGGCAGCATAATTGCTGCAGGAACACAAACCAGCAAGGCAAGATAGCCATCAAGGAGGCCCAGCTGAACCTACTAATCGCATCCCTATCGAGGGCCTGGTGGGTCACCCAGAGATCCAGCCCTTGGCCAAATGGAAACACTGCTGCCCCTATTGCCAGAATAGGGGAAGAAAGCTCTAGGAAAGCTCAGAGCTAAAGTATGTGGAGTAAGGGGTTTACTTAACTAAAATAGAAATCTCCCTCTTTTCAATAATCCAAACTATGGTTCCATCCAACCTGTGGCTTCTTTCCTAACAGTGTCCTTTACCAGATGGTAAAGAAAAAACATTAACATAATTTTCTCCCAGAAAACATTTTCAGCTGCTTGACCTTCCTGAGGCAGAAATGCTATCTTTTTTCATTTAATATTCCTGGATAGATTCTTTTTACACAAATATAATTGTTTTCAATACTCATGTAAACTTTCAACATTCAGTGTTATCTGTCAATGAATCTCACAGCTTTGCTATCAGTTAAATAACTCTCTTTATGACTATTTCAACCTGCTGCTTATTTGTTTCATTTAATGTCCTCAAATCCTTTTGTTAGGAGAGCAAACGTAGCTCCCTGATCAATATATTTTTTCCCCTATATTTAGGAAACAGGAATCATCTCTCACATCTTACACCTTATTTTTCATCATAAATGGCCCTGCTAGACAAATTCTTCAAGCCAAAGGCATATAGCTGAGCTACTGGTAACATTAATTTAATTTCTGAGATGGAAAGACCATCACCCAGCCTCTTGGCTGTAACACAGATTTACAACTGAATTCTGAAATAAAATGTGGTTCGTGTCAAAGCTGTTTCTTTATTATGCTTTATTTTGGGGAGTACAAAAATGACATTGGTTTACGCTGAATAAATTTACCAGTCAAGCCAAAAATAAATTTCATTCTAGTAAGCTTTGAATTAAAACAAGATGAATAAACTAACAGATTAGACAACAATTTGCTGTCTCCAATATCATGTCTCTGAAAAACAGACTGCTTCCATCACTGAATCTGTTGCACTTTGTATAATGTAATGCTCTTCTTAAACTGCAGTCATAATATCCCATTATGAGAGCATCTTCAATCCCAAGACTAGATGGAAATTTTGCCTGTTATTTTGACTTATGAAATCTTTACAATTATTACAAAAATTTACAAGGGTAGTGACAGTGCAGGTGGTAATGGCTTTAGACTGAAAGAGGGTAGACAAATTAGACATTGAGAAGAAACTCTTTACTGAGGATGATAAGACACTAGCACAGGTTGTCCAGAGAGCTGGAACTAGATGATCTTTAAGGTCCCTTCCAATTCAAACCATTCAATGGTTCTATGTGATAAATTCTAACAACAATAATAATTTGTACAGATGCAGCTAAGTTTGCCCCTGAGCAGTTCTCAGGGCATCCATAAAGAGGAAACCCTGGTCAACAGACTCTACTTGAGTCTCAAAACAGCACGGTCTCTGCAAGGCTTTTCCAGCTCAAATAACCTTTACTTGTCTTTGAGGAAGTGAAATAACTTTGAGTGGAAAGAATAAAATACATGGATTTCACAGCCCCTCCAGTTTAGTGGTCTGATAACTCTTCTGGAAGGAGGAGCCTCTCGTTTCTTGGAGAGAGGACAGTGAAAGCAGATTTCCTGTTAGAGATGAGTTGAAAGGTGAATTTGATGCTGCTTTTATGAATGAAGTTCTGATTTACTCCTTTCCCCCTTTGCCACTTAAAAGCAATTTGGACCTCATTTTGTATCCAAACATATTTGTTTGGTTTTAGTATAATATTCTGAAGTCTTTTTAGACCTGAAATTTGTAAACAGCAAAATTTTTGCAGTGATGCAGCCAGAGCTCCATTGAGAAATGACCACAAGGGGAAGGGAGACTTAAAAAATAGGTTATTTAAATTACTGTAAGCCAAATAAAGAAACATTATATTCTATATATATTGGCACATACATTAAAAACTTTTAAAAATCTACTATTGCCAAATGCACTGAGTATTTGTATTTTAAATTACTGCTTTTTAAAAAAACCCAAAACTTTTGGAAAGAGTTGAGATAATTTTTAGCCATAGAAATGATTTTGATATCAAAATTTCAAAACTAGTATTATGCAGTGAAATTTCATATAATTTGAGAAACTTCAACTTTGAATAATAATTATTATCATAATGATAATAGTGTCACATTACTGATTTCTAAATCAGAACTAGTTTTGAAATTTTGTAAGATATTAACTTGTTATTAAGTTAAAATTTATAAAATATATATTTTAAAACAAAATTT
Source organism: Serilophus lunatus (assembly GCA_013399895.1). Classification (NCBI taxonomy): domain Eukaryota; kingdom Metazoa; phylum Chordata; class Aves; order Passeriformes; family Eurylaimidae; genus Serilophus; species Serilophus lunatus. The sequence goes on along the minus strand of VXBA01005694.1, from coordinate 567,208 downwards.
ATATTTTAAAATATATCAAAGTTATAAGTTAAAATTTACTTATGATTATGGAATGCTATATGGTCAATAGTTTTTGGAGCCAAGAAATGGCAGTAAATTCCAAAGCAGCTCCAAATATAGTTCTCTAGAGCCTCAGTTTTAGAAAAAAAAACTACAATAAATCACAAAACAACAACAAAACCCCAAACACCATATAGATAAAATTTCTCACATATCTACTCGAAGGCTGAACTAGCACTACAAAGAAGTGCCATTCTTTTTGTGTCTGATAAAATTAGAGAGGTTAAGGATGCCTCTCAGAGAAACCCAATGCAGAGTAAGGAAAGAAGCAAACGCCCAATCGGTTTAATGCCTCCCAGAAATGTTGCATTTCCTTATGCACACTTTGAGCATGGGAACTGCTCAAATTAGTTGTTAATTAATGGTAACTCATCTCACAGGGTGTAGCTATGAGGTTGAGGGAGGAGCAGCTGACACCCATTAAATTTGCACATAGACTCGAAAATAAAGTTCTAGAACAAAACTCAAGTTTAAGTACATTTACAACAGGAAGATCTTTTATTATTTATTTTCCTTTATCACAAACATCCTGAAAGCAGAATGATATCCTGTCACTGTATAATGCTTTTGGAGGTACAGCTGTTCTAAATAATTTATAATGAAATGATTTTCTGTGCCATCAAGCTTTCAGTTTTTGCTTGGCCAGAATAACTCAAGGCAAATTAACTCTTTTGCTAGGTAAGCCACACCTGTGGTAATTTTATAGAGTTTATAATCTTTCACATCACACATTACTGCTTTTAGAAAGTTCCCTACATAACTCGCATCCCCTTCAAACAGATTTAGGAACCATGATACACAAAGATATCTCAAGGTAATTCTGCCAGGTTGGGAATAAACAATACATGCAAGCATGAAAAAAAAAATAAAATCAAAACAATTATCCAAACTCAGAAAACCATTATGTACTTAACAGATCTGATTCCCACCTCATCTTACTGAATATCAAGGACAACTTTACTAAAGGCAAAAGATTTTCAGCAACAGAGACACAGGTGCAAAGTGAATCAGGCCAGCAGCTCCACCATCACCTGCAGACACTGCCCAGCTGGCAGCCACTGCCTGAATGCCCAGTCAACCACTGCCCAGCCCATGGATTGTGTTTAAATGTCTCTGTTTAATGGCGAGCTCATGACAGCAAGGGGATGGCTGAGGAAGAAGACAGGGAAGCATGAGCAGGAGAGAGCAAGATAGGGAGGGAGAATGTGGAGAGTGGGGAGGATGCTGGGGCTATCAGGGGCTCCACAAGCCTTCACTGACACAGGCTCAAGCTTGTGTCAAATTTTCCTCATTAACATCTTGTGAGGACCATAGGAACTATTTCCTTTTTCTACTCCCTCTCCCAAAATATTCTCCCACCCTGCATTTCTTCTCCCTGTGTATTTCTCAACCATTCTCTTCTCAGTCCTCAGCTTTGATATCTTTTGCTCTTACCACATTTTTCCATTCCTCCGTCTGTTCTCTAACTCCCAAGTTATCCTCAGTCTCTCTGCGTCTCGTCTCCTGCCACTGCCATGAACGATGCTTTCCTTTGGAAACTACTCCCACTAGCAACAGAGTGCTGGAATTCCCAGTGCATCCAGCCTCTGCTTGGCTTGATCCAGGCGGCTCTGGCAGCCTCTAATGGTGGCCAGAAGGAAAACTGGTGTTTAGAGGACGAGGATTCATGTCTGCCCGTCAACAGCTGAAGCCCAAGTGGAACAGTGGAAGGGCGAAGGTTGAGCAGAAGGAGGTGTAGGTAGCTGTGGGGCGTTGTGAGAGGAAGGTGTGGGGAAAGAAAACAAGTATCCGTAAAGCCTGAGATGAATGAGGGCATCAGCAAGCAGCCAAGCTCCTCCCAGCTGCCGGGCTGCTGGGCAGGTACTGCAAAGTGCCCCGGGCCAGGCGCTGTAGGCGTGGTGGAGGGCAGGGACAGCTCCAGCTTTGCAGGGCCGACTTACCCTTGGAGCCCTCTGGTTCAGCTGCCCCAGTGCCATGTGAGGCTTTGAGGCCCAGAGCCCAGGGAATGGCAGCAGCCTGGGCCAGGCTGGGATGTGTCCAGCCCAGGGATGGCCGAGGCACTGACTTGGCGTTGAGATGTACTTCGCCTGCTGAAGCCACTGAACTGCTCAGCTGTTCCTCAGCCCTGGTTAAAATCCTCCCAGCTGACACCAGCACTGTCTGCAGTGTGTTCAGGTTTGTGCAGGAAAACCAGTTACAACAGATAACCCAGGAGGCAATTCCAGGTTTAGGATTTTTTACAAGTACTTTTCATCTGGAGCTCTCAAAGGGCTTTGCAAATATGAACTCGTTTCAGCTTCACAACAACCCCCGTGAGGCAAAGATAATGATCACTGTATCCATTTTACAAATGGGGAAACTTGAGCATAAAAGAAGAAAAGAGTTGCCAAAGATCAGGCCCAGCAAGTTGAACACAAAACGAAGCAGCACTGCCACTCAGGCACTTGCACTGACAAGCAGAAAACCCTCCCTCTTGCTCCGGTGTGATTGGAATAGCTATTCCCAATATAGGTGTAGTCTAAAAAAGAATGGAGGGGGAGGAAACATGTTGTTCAAGTTCAGTAAGAAACTTCACCAGCTTCAGAACATCAGTACTATTAGGCTACGTACAACATAGTTGCAACTCAGAATATAGTGCAAATAGATAGGTGGAAAAAAACCCAAAGCTTGCTTGCTATGGTTCTGAGTAACACACAGGATGGCATGACATAAGCAGCCCATTAAAACAAAGTATTCCTACATCTTGCAAGCTTAATATTAAAACTCACATGCTGTGGGGAATTTAGAACCCCTGCTCTAACAGCCACAGTACAAGTGGAGTAAAGAATGTAACAATGATGACATACTACCAGGAAATACGGTTTGGCTATAGGCTGAAAGTCCAAAGTGTACACAAACCATAGCCAAGAGTTTTGATAGTGTATGAACAGTCTCACCACGTACTAGTAGTTTTGGCTGTCAGAAGCAAAAAGTTGACCAAGCTTTTTCTTAAAAGTTTAAGAATCAGATCTTTGCTGGTTAAGAGGAACTTCATTTTTTATAATAGCTTAAGCCAGTTATTTTTCTGTCTAAAATCTTATTTTCAGGTTTTGTGGAAATTCAAAGAAATGAAAAATTCAGGATTATACCTGTCATGTACAGGAACAGATGTCAAATATTTTTTCCTTGACTAACACTGACTCCATTGAGAGCTAAAGATTTCTAAGGTATGTAACCACGGAAGGATTCTTTACTCTAGATAAATTGTCACTGAGCTATTTAAAGACATAGCTGCAGAATCAGTGAAAACATGTTGATGAAATAATCACTTGGATTTGGCTGCATGGTGCTGTTCTGCTGCTGCAGCACTCTGGGGCAACTGTAATTTCAGACAGGATGGATAACAAAGGAGCTCTCGGGAGAGAGAGCTGTTAACCACCTCAGTACATTCATTGTATGAAATCTCTAGTGCAATGGGCATTATATAACCTAAAGTCCTAGTACCACGATACATTGCTTAAGTGTTATTTACAGGCAGTAGAATTCAATTAGTGAAAAACAGCTCAGAAACACACAGGAGAAGAAACTGATACTTTGTATTAAAAAAGATAGCGTTTATAAAAATGTCCACCACTGATATGTATATATATCTGTGTAAAGAGATCCCTACATTCATCAGTTTCAAATACCACAAGCCAGAGAAGTACCATTCTTCACTCATTAAATTTAATTTTCTTTACCTGACAATTCAGCTGTTAAAACATAATTTCACTTTCCTTTCTTGCATCTCATAAGAGAATTTTTATAGCCTACAAAATTATTTTCAAAATTGATAATAAATGATTATTTATAATTATTTATATAATTTGATTTTTCTAATTCAGAGACACACGGGGGATCTGCAATATTGAACAAGGAATGCAAACTTCACATAGGAAAAAAAAGAAGGATTCAGCCAAAGAAAAGTAAAGTAGTGCAGGCAGCAGAGATAAAATTACATGGTCACATATTCCACCGACGAAAAGACATGTAAGTTGTCAATTTAAAACATGAGCCATGGTAAGACATGTTCAACTTTGAAAACAATGTATGAAAATCAGATTTTGGTTTTGTGACCTGCTTTTTTTCCATGTAGATCCCTTGTAGTAATTTTTATTTTTTTTTAATTCCACGGTAGCTCAAAAAATGATACACACAGATACACAAACACAATTAATAAGATCAAACTTCCTAACACAAACCAGGACATAGTGAGCAGTCAATAATTCATGATTTAATTTATGACTGTCTGCAAAGCAAGCATGTTTTGTCTAATGGGGTGAATGACTCTTTATTAACTTACTGCTAAATTACGTACTGAACTAATAACATTGTCAGAGGCCTGTAAACAGCGCAGATATGAATCAGTGTTTTGTGGAAGCACCATAATTATAATAACATCCTGAACAAGCTGTATGCCATTGCAGCGTACATAGACCAGGTACTGATAGGCTTAATACAAGATCAAAAGTCAAAAAATAGAGACTTAGGCAGTGAATCACAAAGCAATCACGTTTCTATTTTGATATACAACAATGGTGAAATAAAGCCAGTTCCCAAGCTGAATTACAGACACATGACATGCTTGTAAAGAACATGATCTCTCCTGGGAATGACTCTTCACATTAACCTGAAAGAGCCCCATAGCATCACTCTCAATTCACTTTTTAGGTAGCAATCTAGAGCTTACTACACCAATGGGCAACAAACTGTGTGCCTGCTGCTGCTGGAGGGATCTGAGCTTCAGATTTTTCATCAAAAACAAAGCATAAGCCACAGGGCAGAGTGAAGGGGGTCCTTAATCTAGCCAGCTCTCAGGTGGGGATTTACTTTTTTCCCCTCTCCTTCATTTCTTATTTCCTTTGAGTGTCTCAGGTAAACAATATCAGTGTTTCTTAATTGCAGTTTTAAAATTTGAATCAATATCATGAAATTGTACTTTTTCCTCACTGTTCCATTTTAGTGAAACATAGACGTATTTTTAAAATTCTGATCAGAATTCCATCTTCAAATTATTTTTTTTTAATTCACAAATATCCTTGAGAAAATGTCTTCAGAGTTTCTCTCCTGCTACATATACCTAGCTAAATTTATAATCCTTTGGCACATCATAGCAGGTTAGTTGACAACTGAGGGGAACACTAATTTGTTTAAAGTCTTTGCTGGTAGGCATTTAACTGAAGCCTGTAAGGCACAGAAATATGAGAGAAGGAATCACTAGTCTATTCCAAGCTTTCTCCCTGATTTACTTGATGACCAAGGGCAAGTTATTTTGCTTCTTGTCTCTTGCAATTAGCATGTGTATAACGTTCCTTTCCTCGCACCGAATCACTTTGAGAGTGGGCGGGTGGTGAAAGGGGGAATCCAATTGGGAAAACTGATATGGTGATGGTAGAACAACACAGCATGCCTAAAAAATGCTATAGTTTCACAATCAATCTACTTTCCTCAACCTGTTTTAAGTACTCCTTAAAAATGTCCACAATCTTAAGGAAAAAAAATTGACAGACTCACAAATAGAAAGAGACTGGAAATCAGTTTCTGAGAAGAAAGAATGAATGAAACAGCTACAGGTCTAACAGGGCAGCTAACCAGGGCAATGTGCCTCCTCCAGGCACAAGTACCTTCTTCCCTTTGACGAAGGGTTCCCTTTGAACCCTGTGTTCAGATCAACACTCTTTCTTCGTCAGTACAGCTCAGGCTCAAATACCAAAATAACCTTTTTTACCAAGATTAACCCTTGAAACTCAAGCTCAACACTGTCTAAATCTATTTCACAGTACTGTAAATAAACTCATTCATATTCAGTCACATATGGAGTAACAAATTTTTGTATTGCAGGTTCGGTAAGATTCTTGTGACCAAGAGATTGGTATGAAACAAAATTTGAACCCTTGATCTATCCAAGCTTCTTTTATTTGTCTTCTTCAATCCCAAGACCTTTTAAAATTCATGTTTAAAACTTGTCTTCAGAAGAGGGAAAAGTGTATTTTTGCTAACAATAGATAAGTAACTCATATGACTCTCTCATTCCTGTAGACAGAGTTTTGAGAAAAATATCTCTACAATAAAGTCAGAATTGGACTGTGTGAAACTATAATAAACAAGAATGATTCTTGACTAAAACCCCTTTGGTTTACGATTGCTGAAAACAAATTAATATTTGGGGAGTCTGTTCCCTTTTAAACTTTATCATAACTGAATAATTTCCCCCCAATCAAGTTAAACCATTAAATCATACTTCTAATTCTGTAAACCGATCACCCTTGTTTTCACAGAATGGTTTACATTTGTGTTGCTTTTTGGAAGCCAAAATTTCACTTATGATCAATAAGTGTCAATAGAAGTAACAATCATACATTTTATTGAAGTTCTTTGCTTTATGTAGGTAACTGTATCTTTTTTTTTCTCTCACACAAACTCAGACAAATAAAGGCACTGAGTCACAATTACGGGAACTCTCCTTCAGAGAGGAAAAAAGTTTAAATTAACACCTTTGTTGTTAAACAGTACATGTTTGCCCATGGACAAATGACATTTATGAGATAGAAGGATAAGTTTTTATGCAACAAAAGTCTTTTAAGATCAAGCTATTAATGAAAATTCTCCTTCAGTTCAGTGGGAATGGTTGTTACTTTTATATTTTCTATTACTGACTTGAAACTAACCTTCAGAGAAACGCAGTATAAAGCATTCAGAAAAAAATAATTTTCATTTAATTCTAAAGTTGTTATATTCACATATACCTAAATAGTTAAATCTAAAATAATTTTTATATTCCATTTATTAATTGCTGTATATTACTGGCTATACATGAAATTATTTTCTATATATTATATTGACTTCATAAAAGATTCCACAGCTTGCTTTATTTCACTAGATGAGTTAGTGTACTTACCTAAAAGCTTTTCTAGAATCTGAGTGGTGCAGTTTGGTGGCTTTTACACTAGTTCTAGATGTCAGTGCATTTCAGGGAAAGTAGTATGCAAACATATTAGTTATTACTTCCTTGAAGAGAACACTGGAGGTGGTGCTGATCTCCTTTCTCTCTGGCGACCAGCTACAGGACATGAGGAAAATGAATGAAGCTGCTTTGGGAAAGTTCAGATAGGACATGAAGAAAAGATTTTCCACTGAGAATGTGATCAGTCACTGGAACAGGCTCCACAGTTAAGTGGTTTTGGCACCACACCTGTCAGAGCTCAAGGAGCATCTGGATGATGATCTTAGTCATATGGTTTAATTTAGGTAGTCTTGAGAGAAGCAGGGAGTTGGATTCAGTTATCCTTATGGGTTCGTTCCAACTTGAGATATTTTGTGGTTCTGTCCTGCTATGATTAGCATCAGAAAATTCAAGAAGTCTTTCAAAACCAGGAATGCTTCATTAAAGTGAATGTAGTCTTAAGTAGCTGATAACTATTGCTATTATTTATGTAGATATACAGACCATAAAGAGATACAAACCCACACTGTTAGAAGGAACCCAAAAGGATCATCAAATCCAAATCCTGGCCCTGCACAGGACCATCCCCAAGAGTCACACGATGTGCTGGAGAACATCATCCAAACACTTCTTGAACTCTGTCAGGCTTGGTGCTGTGACCACTTCCCTGGAGAGCCTGTTCCAGTGCTCAACCACCCTCTGGGTGAAGAATCTTTTTCTAATATCCAATCTAAACCTCCCCTGATACAACTTCAGTCCATTCCCTCGGGTCCTGTCACTAGACACCAGAGAGAATAGATCCCTGTCTGTCCCTCCTCTTCCCCTCATGAGGATGTTGTAGACTGCAATGAAGTCTCCTGTCAGTCTCCTCTTCTCCAGGCTGAGCAGATAAAGTCACAAAGTGACCTCAGCCACTCCTCATACGCTTCTCCTCAAGGTTCTTCACCATCCTCATTGCCCTCCTTTGGACACTCTCTAACAGCTTAATATCTTTCTTATATTGCGGTGCCCCAATATGCCCCTGCTACAATATTCAAGGTGAGGCCACACCAGTGTAGAACAGAGTGGAGCAATCCCTTCCCTCAACTGGCTGGTGATGCTTTGCTTGATACGCCCCAGGACAGGGTTGGCCCTCCTGGCTGCCAGGACACTGCTGACTCATATCCAACTTGCCATTGACCAGGACCCCCAGGTCCCTTTCCATGGTACTGCTTTCCAGCATCTCATTCTCCAGTCTATATGTATACCCCAGGTTGCCCCATCCCAGGTGCTGGTACTTTACCTTGTTGAACTTCATATGGTTGGTGATTGCCCAGTCCTCTAGTTTGTCGATGTCTCTCTGCAGGGTCTCCCTGCCTTCAAGAAAGTCAACAGCTCCTTAAAGTTTTGTGTCATTTGTCAACTTGCTTAGTATCCCCTCCAGTCCTGCATCTAAGTAATTTATGAAGATGTTGAAGAGGATTGTGTCTAAGATGTGGAACCCCACTGGTTCCCTGTGGAACCCCACTGGTGACAGGTCACCAGTCTGATGTTACCCAATTCATTGTCTGTGCTGAACCCATGAGCCAATTGCTCACCAACCACAGGATATTGAGACAGCTCTGTGCTGGACATTTTGTCCAGAAAGATCCTTTGGGAGACAGTATTGAAAACCTTACTGAAATCTAAAAAATTACATCAACTAGCTTCCCTTGATCAACTAGGTGGGTTACCTTGTCCTGAAAGGAAATCAGGTTTGATAAGCAGGAAGACTTTCCTCTCATAAAGCCATCCAAGGGTGGCCACTTCACAACCTCTCTAGGCAACCTGTGTACCAATTCAGTGACCCTCACAGCAAAAACGTGTTTCCTCATGATAAGATGAAAGATCCTGTGTTTTTTTCTCCATTGCTTCTTGCCCTGTCACTGGAAGCCACTGATAGAAGTCTGTCTCCTTTGTCTTTATTCCCTTCCATCAGATATTTATACATTATATTTATGTACTAGTAACTTTCATTTCCCACTGGAGAGTTACTCCTTCCCAGGTGGAGGAAGTTGCATTTGCTTTTGTTGGATTTATGTGAAACTTCAGTTGACCTACTCCTCCCCTGTCAACCCACATATACATGTAAAAGATTTGCAAGGGTCTGAAGCACTGAGTCAATTTCTTGCAGGTTGCTAGTCTTGGTATTTGAAGAACTTCATTCAGCTAAGTTAGATCAAAGGGACTTCATGTAAAATGCAGTAGAAGTGCTTTTTCAGGCTTTTATGTTTTAAAAAGAGAAGTAGTTATAGAAGCAAGTTCTGACAATCCACATTGCTATATAATGCAGACTATTAGCAGGCAGAATCTAAAGCAAAAATGGACACAGAAAGTATAGATTTCTCAATCTATTAACAGCAATCTCTCATTCTCAGGTAATTAAAAATTTGTCTTTTGCTAGGAACTGAGGCTATCGTTATGCTTGGCAGATGCTACTAAATGCTGTGGAGCTTTTGTTCCTATAGAGTGGCCTTGGCTGATAAAGTCTCCCTGTTACAAAAAATTATCATGTAAGTCATTAGAGGTGCTCCAGGATAGACCCCTTCAGTGGCATATCAGTAACGATCACTGAAAATTACATTTTCAGATGTTCCTAAAATATGGCAGGATTTGGTCTTTGTAGCAAAGTGAAACTCAACAGATCAGAAAAGGAGAAATCTTTCTAAAATCTATAAGAATAGGAAAAATGACCACACCAAATACATGCTTAGAATATTACCTAAGTCTTTGTAATAAGATAACTATTCTTGTGCTACTAAACTTTTATTACAAAACAAAATTGCATTAGTATGCTATGTTTTGGGGTTTAGAAGGCCTTTCTAAGACATTTACAAAATATAAATAATCATGAGTTAAATTTACAGTGGTTAATACAGCATTGAGTTATGAAATATTTGATTTCATACAAAGCTAGCAACACAAAATCCTGCAATGGCTTCTGTCTTCTTAACAGCTTAAAGTAAAAAAGTTTTCAAAATTAATTAAAAACTGTTAAAAATATACCATTGTTTTTTGCAAGGGATTTTTTCTTGTTTGTAGAAAGGTAGTTGGACATTTAATACCTTACTACCAAATTTAATAGCATTATTTCTGAATACTGGTTTCTTCATGCTCCATTTTCCATGAAGCTCATCTGGCGCAATGCAGACATACATAGTACAAATCACTACAGCTGGACTATTTAAACGCCTTTTCATTTGAGTTACCAATGAAAATATAGGCTTTTTTATTCTTCTATTCTATTTTAGATATTGACTTTAGGATGAGATGAATTGCAATCTAGAAATGCTTAAGTTTTTCTTCACTGACTATTAGGACTCTCTAAGCTTGAGGTAGATAGCTGCACTTTAGTAATAAAGTTACATGACATTAGTCCTACTCCTTTTGTCTTCAATCTTTGTTAAAATGTAAAATCTTCAGGCGCTGCCACTGACCATGACTACTCATCACTATCATAGTAAAAAAACAATAAAAGAAAAAATTGTTTCCAAAATCAAATTACTATCATAGCATAAGAAATATCAAAAACTTGCTCTAAAAACTGGCCAACTCCACTTACTTTTAACTTTGAATTAAAGGAAAATGCTTTGGGAAAAAATGTTGTTGCTACCATCTGGTTACATTTCATGAATTTTAGACCATCTGTTTTTGGCAAAGGCTCCCTGAGCTGATTCCAGTGCTGAGACCGTGAAAGTATGAGAATTTTATTGCAAGTCTTCCCAGTTAAATTGCCTTTTTGGAACATCAGCTTCACGACTGGCAACAGCCTCTGTGATAGACTGAAGCCCTTCTGCATTCACTTCATAAGGAAAGACAAGCAAAAACACTTTGATGGTTTCTTTTGTTTAAGAGTTATGCTACCATGTATTTGAGAACCCCATCAAGTGACCTGTGCATCCATTTCAGGGCCTACAGCAAGAAGCTACTCTGGAGATGACTCAGAGCATAGAGCTTAGCCATCACATCCTCATGAAGCCAAAAAAAAATAAAAAAATGCCTGGGAAGAGTGGTAAGCACACGTCACTACTGCAGTCAAATCACAGGAAACGTCTACAAGCACCTATGGTTATTTAGCAAAAGCTTTGTAGTTTGGGAAGTCCTAATAGATTTGATGTACAACACCAATTTGTAGTTCAGTCATGAACATACAAAAACCAAGCAGAGAAGACTTGCATGCTGATATGCTGGTTTCCTCCTCCTGTCCCCATCTTGCCTTTTGTAATAAAGGAAATCACTGGTACAAAGATGGAGGTGGCACCATCATATGCCCCCTTATACAGGGCTTAACTGGCCTTATTCAGTTGGTTTAAGCTACTTAAATCAACTCTCTCAGCAAAAAGGAGACTCTAGTCATGTCATTTACTTCCCCTGAACCCATCAAAGAACGAGTTGGCATTTGAGTCCTAGAGAATAATTATAATAATTAGGCATTTAATTTCCAAATGTACATAACAAATTTGTTTTTACCTGAGTCTTCCATCTTCTGCTGCGGCTCCTCCTGGTATAATCTTAGTAATGAATATCCCAGGATCATCCCCAATGTGTGGGTTATCTGTTCCTCCAGCAATACTGAACCCCAGACCAGAATTCCCCTGGAAAAAGAATAAAAAGTAAATCCATCACCCAGGTGCTAGATTCCTACAGAATTCATTTGCAGTGCAGAAGCAAAGCATTCTTGCTTCTTAAAGAAAGTAGTTTATTTGGCAACTCCATACTTGAAAGCAGGTGATTCAGTCAGAAAAAATTAATTGTCAGTTAAAGAACAGAGGCTGTGAACACAAAGATTTTCCAGAGTTAATGACAGAGTTAATGGATACTCCTAGAGAAACAGGATTTGACCTAAATTTGTTTTCAAGAGCAGTCACATAAATTAGCATCTGAACTCCAATATTAATTCATCCAAGTCAATGAGAGCTAGAGGCTAAAAACACTCCAGAGCTTTGTAAATACACTTTCAAAAACACCATAATGTATAAAACGAAACAGTGAAAACTCTGAAGATTTAACTCTGAAGATTTCTACTATACTAGTTTCTGTTGAAAAGAGATCATTGCTCAGAGTCACACCCTTTAAAAAGAAAACCAAATCTACAAACCAAGAATATTTCTTTCTTCTTACTGATTTGCTAGAATGAAATGTTTGAAAGACATTATGAGGGTCTATTCAATGATTTCACTTACTGCTTTTATTGTTTGCGGGAATATCATGAAAGATAACTAGATATGTACACATTCGTAGACATTTAGAAAATAAGTCACTGTTTTTCACATATAATTCAAACCCTCAAGTCTAATTCTTTCTTTTTTTTGGAAATATATATTGATTATTACGCATTTCAGTCTAAGTCAAAATGAAGTGGAGGTTTTTTTCAGTGTAGCTTAACTTCTTTTTCAAGAAATAGCTTTTTGTTTCTTATTTGTAGAAAGGTAGACGCAGGTTTAAGAACCTACGCATTTGGGGTGTCGTAAAATTCAATGCAATACTTGACTATTTAAATCTCTCACAGCCCAAAGTATTTTTATAATTAGGTATTTGGGCTTATCACAATGATGTATGACTATATATATGCATATATATATATATACACACATATTGCAGAATATGTACACTACTATAAACCAAATATAGTCAGGGTACTAAAATACTTTTATTTCACCAACTTCTCAGGATTATTGAGAGTTTGTTTCTTCCGCTGCTGCTTGGGGTCAGGCATCTAGTTCTGTTCTAGTAAGAAAAGTTAATAACAAAAATGGCACCTCCATACTTTTTTCCTAAATTATTTAAATCAAATCTCATTTCTGCATTTTTGAACTGTACTTCAATTAGTAGATCAGACATGTGATGCATTTTGTGTGTGAAAACATGTATCTTGCCTGCCTGCAGCATGTCATATTCTAAGTTCTGTTATTAGTATTCTACATTCAGAAGAGATGGTTTTCATATTAAAGTTTTGAAATACTTTGTATATGTTTTCTGTACAGTCAGTAAACACCTCCAGGCCAGCATTATAAATCTTTGATTTTATCTCTCTTTCATCATTAGGATCATCTCAGATTCAGGTTATTCTCTCAATATTTTAAACACATGCCTAATTATTCAGCACACTCTACAGTAAAATGCACTCCATAAGTACTTTAAGAATATTTTCCCTAAAACTTCTCTATCATATTATTAATTAAGCTAATTGTGCAACACATTAGGAAAAAAGGCTACTTATAAACACTTCATGAAGCCTGGAACAAAGGTCTTGAAACACTAGTAAAACCAAGGGCAAATTTCTAGAAATTTTGAGTAATAGCTGATTTCCAGAAGAAAAAACAGCAAAACTCTAAAAATAAAACAAAATTTGTGTGTTTCTTTCTAACTTCAAAGAGATTTTAAAAATATGCAGTAATATGTGTTTCTGAAGAGAGACAGGTTTCCAAATCTCTAAAACCCACTTCTAATAGGGAAAGAGCAGGGAGCAAGGAGAAATCTGGTCATAATTATTAACGCAAAACACAAACAGGCATATCATAATAAAAAAGGGTTTCTTAAGAGCTTTAAAATCAAAGCTTTCCTGTTATGTGAGGTGTGCTTAACTGTTACAATTCATGACGTAAAATTCATTAGATTTTTTAGCAGGAAATAATTTCTGAAAAGGTTTTCACACTTTCCCTGCACTCTTTTCCTGCTACCATGCCTTTTTCTATTAACATTTTGGAGCTAAAATATATAGCAATGCTGAGTGTAAGCAATGATATCATAAAACTGCTACAGACTTCAGGGAGAGTCAGTACAAGCCTTGACATTTATCCATAAATGTGCATCTGTTACACTGCAAGACTATTTCAGTTCTGCTCCTTAGGAGCAACCTTTTAAATGAAGGGGGCAGTGCTCCTCACTAGCACTTCTGTATCTAGAAAATTTTAAGCAACTATTCTGGCTGCAGACCTTGACTTGAGCAACAGGATCTACAAGCTGTCAGGCACTAGCTGCCTCAGCATCTAGGTACATCCCTTCAAGGCTTTCCTGCACCAGAAACTTCACTGTAAAAGATAAATTACATTTTTTTTTTTTTGCATTGTGGTTCTTGTCTGTATGGAAGAATCTTCCATCTTTGTACCTAAGATCAAGGACAACAAGACTAAAAGCATAGCTACAATTGCTTGTGGGTAAATTGGCTTTTTAAGAGCTTTGGTTTGAAAAATAATGCAATAGAAACATTCTGGTTAAAAGCTACTGTATTTCAGTTCTGAGCAGCAATACTGATGTGCTGATCTCTGCTCTTCCCTCATGCTTCCCTCCATGCTCTGCTTCTAGTGTGCAGGTTCACCAGCATATGGCTGCTGTATTAAAAACTCATTGTAGTTGTCAAGCTGTAGTTCTAAGTTCCAAATAAGTGCTGTCTACTTCTGCAATGCTTCCTGAACATTTCTGCAAGAGTTGTCTTCCCACCCTTTACTGTTTGCACCGCCTTTGTCCCCATCCCAGAAAAAAAGAGTATGGTAATTATCTTCACAGCTTTCTTGGCACATCTATCTCGCTCCCATTTCATGTTAACCAATGACAGTGCTGTCCCTCAGCCCAAAACAAGGACTGAACCATCACTTAGCCATGGCATTTTCCAAGGTGGAACATTCACCCTTTTCCTCATGCTGATTCATGTTTGGGAGTGGTTCCCCATAAATTGCTGTCAAGTTAATTCACTGTCCTCTTTCTATTCCAAGCCTTACCTCTCTTGGATGCTTATGAAGCAAGTTAACAATGAGCTCAGAGGCCTGTTGACAATACAGATAAATGCTTAATAAGAACTAATAGCAACAGATACATAGGAGAAGAGATACCAAGACGCAGAAGTTTTCCTCTTTTGTAATATTCCATTGATTCTTTTAATTGAGATTCATATATAGGCCTAGACATGCTTGCCTGTTTTTTTTCAGGATTCTTCAGTAGAAGTGATCTATGCAAAAATCCCAAAACACATGTAGGGGACAAAAAAAACCTGAACAAGTCTCAGACCTACAAACCTCAATGGCATTGCTCAGACATCATTATTCACGTGTCCAAATATATAATTCTATGATTCTATGCAAGTGTTCACATCCAAATATTTTTGTGTTCAATTCTTATTAGCTAAATTATCTCTTGACCTAAATCTCTCCATGTTTGCCCAAGCCCTCAATTTCTACTACCATAAAAATTAGTAACTGACTATACAATGAAGATTTGCATAAAATTGCACAGCAATAAATTGATGAATGTACTTTTTAATTGTTAGCTTAGTTTCACAGTAGCTTCCTTGCCTTTTGTTGCAAGGCTCCAGTCATGCACACAGCCTGACAAAAGGTTCAGCATAGCGCAACATGCCCAGTTTGACTTAAACAAAACCCCCATTGCCTGAGTTTCCTCCTATTCATGCTAGATATCTCATGCTTCTCAGGGATTTACCACCAAGCTCAAATTTTTCTCTTGGCTCAGCTTTACTTTTAAAACATAAGAAAATTAGGTCAAACTACCACATCAAAATAATTTCTCCCAGCCTAGCCCTTGAGGCCACCTTCCTGCTGGAAGGTCAGCACTTCTTTTTATGGTTTACTACACCAGCCTGTTTCTTTTATGACTTTCTCCAATGGGGCTTTGCACCTCCACAGGGACCAGATGAGTTCTTTATAGCTCAGCCTGAGCAGAAAAGAGACCTCGATGTAATTCTTTTGGCCCTGGGGGGTCAGTCAACCTCCAGCAGAGATGCAGCATGACTGCAGATGTCTGGTGTTACACCTTCCCCCAACACTGAAACGCAACGCTTGGGGTCAGAATAAGATGAATGATTCACATACTAGGGAAAGAAAATAAAACTTGCAAGTTGTGGCCAGTTTGAATGTCTTTGCTCAACACTGTTATACATCCAAATAAGATGACAAAAATAAAGTAAAAATCCCCAGCAGGTACTGGTTTTGGGTAGCCAGAAGGCCATGAGAACCACCCTGCTTCTTGCTTAGCCTTCTATCTTGTGTTCTTCCCCTTTTACACACCTCTATGAGTAGCCATATGTCAGGCTGCAACTTCATAAAGCCGCAGCACCTTTATTTTCTAAGAGCAATGCTCAGAAGGTGCACCACATTGACTTCTGTGGAAACAGTTTACACTAAGAACTTCTGAAGTTCTTTTCCCATGACATTGCATCTTTCCATGGATGATAGCCACCAGTAAAATTCAACAAATCATTTCCTTCTTATTGTGTCTCATTTGTCTTTTTTTTTTATGCTCAAGGGCTGCATTTGCCTTAAAAGACTGAGTTCTTCTCTGTATAAGGGTCAAGTGATTTGTATTTTACCATATTAAATAGGCTTATCACAATCACATGGAAGTTGTTCTCCATTTTAATTTTTTTTTAAAATTTGAATCAATAATGTGACAGCAGAATTCACAAAGACAATTTTTGAATGAGTCAATTACTTCAGTACTGCTAAAATAATTTCTTATAATTTTCTGAAGTGACATGATTTTGAAGATTTCTAGCATTTAAATAAGAAAAAAAAAGATGTGAACTGCACAGAATTCACTTAACTGTTGCTGCACCCTCACCCTGTCATGGCAGCTAAGAAAGCCTATTTCTGAGTCCATCAATCAGCATAAAGTCCAAGACAGAAGGAGAAACTGCACTTCCCAGAATGTCTTCCAGAGTTTGAAAGCTGTTTCAGTGACAACACATACTCCTACAGTCTCTATTAATGAAATGATCTTTGTGTTTATACATCCTTTTTTTTTTCTTCTTGGTTTAAGGGACCCATTTATTGAACTATGCAAATAATAAATAGCAGTATGTTAATAAAAGAATTGACGCAAGTCAAGTCCAATGTGCTTTCCATTGAGTTAAAAAAGGGTTTTGTCCAAGTAATAGCATCTGGTGTTTATCATATGAGCTTTCTTTCTTTCTTTGTAGTAAACTTAAGCTCAAACAGAGTATCACAGATATGTGTGTAGCTCTTCCATTAGGCCCAAAGAAATATCACTTATCAGGAAATACAAGGGAATTTAAGAGTGGGGACAACATACATGTTTGTAGATGAAGCATTCAAGCCCATTAATAAGATTATGGACAATCAAAGAAGGATTAAGATTCCTGACCCTCACTGCCTTTGTGAGCTTGCACTTGTTGCTGTTTTTCTTGTGGAAAGTTTTATTGTTTGGGGAAGAGAGAGGAAACAGAAAGGGCAGTAGCAATCTATGTCTGCAAAGTGCTGCAAACCTTTGAACAAGTGATAGGAAAAACATGGTTAATTTGACAGTAAATAATTTTTAATCTTGCATTAATTTTTTCCCTATAAATTTTGAGACTTACTTGTCTTGCTAAACCACGTGTTCATAAGAAGCAGAATTCTATGTACATTTAGCAATGTATCTAAAATATTTACCGTTTTCTATCCATATGTTGTTTGGATTTTTTCCCCTCTAGACTTCCTACCTCTACTGTAGTGTTCACAACCAAATTTGTGGCACGTTTTTCTCTCACACGTTTTACAGAAGGCTTTAAAGTATGAATTGCTGCCTGAACTTGCAGGTTTTGTCACAGCAAGTTTAGTCAAGAGAATGCTCACAGAACAACAGTTTACTCATTCCTAAATTCCAAAATACATGCTGTATTCTTTCCTGTCTTCCATTATTACAATAAGTTACAATTAACTTTGTTATTGATGTTCCTTAAAAAGTTGTCTGTTGAATTTTGCAATGGGAATTATCCTTCAGCTTTTGAAGAGCATTAATGATTTGTCAGTTCAGTAAATCCTAACTTCTTTAGTCCAAGCAATGTTGATTTTCTCTAGTTTATGCAAAATTTCAAAGTATTTTAATACAAAGGTAAATTACATCCTCTGAAGGCAGTGTAAGCTTGGTATGCATTTGACAGAACTTCAAAATCTGACATACATGCATCAAAATACTAAAGCTCTTTGGCTTGGCTGCTGTAGGTAGGGCACTTTCTCACTCTGTGTCAGGCAGGTACTTACTGGTGGTATTGGTTTAGGAATTATGCTTTTTTTGTTGTTAAAAAGGAGATTTATTTGGTTTTGCTTTTCAAGTCTTCTAGTACAGCACCTTCCTGTAAATAAACATCACTGTGAAGAAATGTTAATTCATAAACTACTGTTAAGTTTATTTCAGATGGTAGAAAAATATCTCTTGTACTATGAAACATACTTGGAGACACTTGAATTTGAAAGTTGATGTTTTTCGTACATTTGAGTAAGTTATTTTAATCCCTTTGTACTCATTTTTAATTTTCATATTTCTGCTTAAGTGAAAACATACTTCTGAAGCTTTCTTTTAAAAAGTAAAATGTGAAACCAATACTTGTTTTCTACATATATTCAAAACAGTTTGTTTGGAACTCTCAGCAAACTTTTGTTGTGTCCAAAATTAATCTTATACAGGGTAGCTTTTCAATGACAAAAACTCTCACAGAACAGCAGTAACTGAGTCTTGGGTAAATATGTTAACAGCTTTGTCTTAGGGCTCTTGCCTCAGGATACTTCTGTTTCAGATGAATAAGACAACTCCTACCATGAAAAAAAGCCCCAAACATCTCCTTCCGAAAACTTCATTCACCCTTGTTCTACAATACCAGGTTTCTCCAAGAAATACTCAACAGCATAAGAAAGTGCAAGCTGAGAATGAGACAAGCTTAGAAAATGGTGGGGAATTAATGTTTTTTTTGACAAGAGAAAGGAGAAAAAAGTACTAAGTGCTGTGGGCAAGATGAGTGAATCAAGTAACACAATGTACAAATGAGACATAAGGTTGAAAACTCTGACAGTAATTGGCAGTCATGGGAGGATTTGGTACGGACCAGAATTTGCTGCTGCTCTGGAAGAGTTTTTGATAGGCTTTCTCTTTTTCTCTGTATCAGAGCAGATAAGGTTACTTAGTTAAGCACCTAAGTTGATTATACAGAGGTAATACCTCTAGGTATACCAAGAGGATGATCAGGTAAGATTGCTGGAAAAATCAGTGGGTTCTAAGTACTTCTGCAGATTTTTGTCCGTAGGATTTTTCTCCTCAAAGTACTTCTCATCTAAACAATACAATTCTCCTTTATTCACCTGACAGTGGAGCTGTACAGGATTTCTTTCTACCTTTCATTAAGCCATGCTTAGTTTAACATCACATATGTAGTGGTTTACCTGTCACTCAGCTGTCCAGTTAAACAGCACACAGCCACATTGCAAAAGACAAATTAACAAGGTAATGCTTCATCCTACAGAAACAAACAGGTGATTTTATAATGTGCAAAACACCTCCCTCTAATTTAGGATTTCGATAGAAAATGTTTGTTAAACCCACCTACTCAAGGCACTAAGGTCTTTAAGACATGATTCTACTTTACAATTCTATCACAATCTGGCATTTATAATAACATTGTTCTTATGTTCTGAAGAAAGAGTGATACATGCTAAACGACCGAACCTTTTCCTGTCATACAATGTGTGGTTCTTTTGCCAACTCCTACTTTAAAGCTAAAACTTCCTTATCCTGCCAGATCCAATCCTGTCTTTAGATTTCAATCATTCCGGCAACGTTTTCAGGTATTTGCTCATGCTATACTGTACTTTTCTTCTCCGGTATTTTGTCCAAAGCTCCATTTTCAAAAGCCTAAACATCAAAGCCACATTTCTTTCTCATTCAGAGAACATTTACATATTTATCAGAGTGCTGTTGAGCTCTTTTTTACTTTCAAATCTACTCAAGAGTAACATAATTCATGAAATTCTCACTTCTCCCACATACACTAGCACACTCCCCAGAGTCAGAGGCTCCATAGTTATATTATGCTCCATATGGTACTGATTTTCATCTCTCACAGTGCCATTTGTTGTTTTCAAGCCCCTTATCAGGTTCATCACATTCATTACAGAACCACAATACACATGACTACAACTTCTTTGTATGCTTATTCTCACTTGTTAGCTGTAGAGTGTTAATGTTCTCTGAGTTCTGCATAGACCAAGTACAGCATTCAAGATGAATTTGAAAGAAGATTCAAGGCACTTGAGTTTTCATAATATATGTGAAATCTGCAACACTGAAAATCAGCAAATCTAAACAAGGAATGAAACCACTTCTAAAGTAAAGCAACTCTTGAAAATTTACTAGTGTGTCCTCTGTCTGTACACAGATTGATGCAAAAAATAGATGTGACCTCTATTCAGGTGTGGTTATCACTATTGTATCTCTATTAAGCTCACATTAATAGACTCTGTCTGAGCTGTGACAGACATATATGCCTAGTCTTTTTCTTCAAAATTTTTCTTGTCCTAATTCAGTATTATCTGAAGGAATTGTCTTTCCCAGCATCATGGAAGCATATAACCTTGCCTCTTCTGTCTCAGACAAGGCAACATATGCCCTCCTTTAGTTGGCTGCATACAGCAATGGCAAACAAATGTCACAAAAAACATTTTGATGAGTGGCTGAAAAGTAGTATGGGAGAAAACTAAATATCCAAATTGTTTCATCAAAACACAGATGCATGCCCGTTTGGAGGAGAGCAATGCTGCTCCTGGGGAGTGAAATGTTTCACTTCACTTGAAGAAAAGATCTCTCTCTTTGTTGTGTTCTGTCACTCCAGGCTAGCTCTAGAGTTCTCATCAGCCAGACCCTGAGAGCCTTCTGAGCTCCCAGGGCTACACAATGAAAAGTGAAGAAGTCAGATCAAGAAAAGGAAAGCACTTGCTAAGTGATAATAGTGACTTGACATAAGGGAGGTGGGGAAGAGAAAGAGTTAGAGTAAAACACTAAAAGGAACTGAAAGAACAGCAAAGCTTATTCAAGAGAAAAGCTACTTATAAAACTTTGACATGATCATCACTGAAACTTGCACAATGCAATTATCTGCAAAAACTGAGGAAATTAAGACATGTTTAAATGTAACTATGACAGAAGTAGACAGTCACATTCTGTACAAAAACTTCATGAACAGAAACCTGATTTTACTGAAGCTGTAGAAATAACAGGGTTTCAGGACACAGTGTTAGCAATTAAAAGGAAAGAATAAAACTCCTACTGATGACTTCAGTTCCTGTCTAATGATGACATCTCTCATCCCTTTCTCCTGATAATTCAGTGTTATGAAAATCCCAATAGGTATCTTGAAACCATGTGGAAACTTCTTGGTTAAACCAGTTTGTAGCTGTAAGTCTTTGTGTTGAAAAACCGCTGCATGCCTAAATGGGTTTATTTGGACAGATTGCATGATCACTATAGCATTGCTGTGCAAAGCACTTAAGGGAATTTGAGACCCCTAAAGTATCACAAGTGCTGTAATAAACCCAAGTTCTAAGCTACTGTGTAAGGTACTGTTCTTTTCCATTTGACTGTCATATTCACAGATGTGAAATGAGTATATTTAGTTGTTTTTATCTTGCAGCTTGGTTTTTTTTTTAACATATTCTTAACATATTTTAGTCCAACAACTCCTTAGCTTATATTTCTTTACTGAAGTGAATATATGCTTAATCATTAAGGTAAAAAAATTCTGAAATGTTTACATCCATGATAAGATTCTGATAATATTTTCTTTCTGACTTTCACAATTCAGTTCTTTTTCATTCAATCTCTCAAAGGAAATGCGTAAGTAAAAGTCTTAATTTGCCACCAGGTTGAAAACCATGATCTTCAGGGCACCTAATCTGGAATAGAAAACTAAATTATTAATGAATTAAAAAGCCCTTAGGGCTTAAAAGTTCAAGCACAAATCCTAGAGGCAAACGACTGCGTGTTCTTGCTGTTGCATCATTCACCTTGCCATCACTACACTACTCCACTGGCTAAGCATGTAGAGATTTGCATTACCTTCTCTTTCAATATAAATTAAAACAAGCTATTCAAACACATTCATATGTTGAATAACACTTAAGACTTTTCTTTCAGGCCCCACAATGCTCAATTATAAATTTTACTGAGAAGAAAAATAAAGAAGGATAAATAACATAAAATGCAATTCATTCTTCTTTTTTTTCAGAGACACATAGCTAAATATCATCATTTTTCCAACCTTGTGCTGGCCCTATTTTATTGTAACATTTCATTGAAGTGCCCATTTTGTTTCTTATTCTTAGCAAACCTGACTGGCTATGACCCTGAGCAATCTGAAACAGCTTCAAAGCTGTCTGTCTCTGAGCAAGAGCTTGGATTAGATGACCTCCACAAATTCCTTCCGAAGAGAATTGTTCTTTGCTTCTATGAAACACAAGTGTCACAAATACAAAACATGTTTCAAAATCTGCTGCCAGCCTAGGAATAGTTCAGTCACTATAAACTTCCTTTCTGAATTTTAAGAATGACAAGATGCTGAAATATTTTTTGTATATATGTATGTCCTCGCAAAAATTCCTTTTCCAAGATTTATACCTGTACATTCTTAACTGCAGAGACGGCCTTGGTATGGTCTCTATACAAGTCAGAAGAAAATCATGTCTAAAATTATACCTTGTATAACTTCCACACAGCTCTTTGAAATGAAAATTAATTTTGTCAAATGAGAACTGCACAGTTCTTTACATTAGAAAAATCAATCTTACAGGTATCCTTCTGGAAGGAAGGAACAAAGAGGAATCTTTAACCAGGTATGCATTCACCAGACTTGGCTAAAACATTCCCTAGGCAATATATTTCTGCCCTTCTAGTAATCAGTTGAGATAAGCCTCATTGTTCCTTTACTTAAATCAACAATTGCTAAATGTTTGTGTTCTGAATGCACTGTACAGATATATAAATAAATAGACAGAACATCGCAACAGAACAAGACCACCATCCCCAACAGTATTCATCTAGTAACATATATCAGATATTATTTTCTGTTGGAAATTCAAAGGAATTCTAAATTTCACATGTCCTACTTCTGATGTGTCATGGTAATTAATTATATTAAATCATATTCAAAATACCTAGGATAAGTTAATAGCAATTTTCAAGTTTAGTAACATTTTTTAAAGGTATTTGCCAGTGATTCACTGGCAGAGAACAATGGTCTTGTGATCCATGAAAAAACAATGTCCTCCCCTCCCCAGCTGTACAGATGCCACTTTTGCCTTTTTGGAGGTGGTAGGAAGGCAGGCTGAGAGAGAGGCTAAGCCAAAATTCCTACCGGAATAAGGGAATTTAGACTAGAAGTGACCAATGCACACTTTTTAAGAAGTAAAGCAAAAGTCAACAAAGACATTTTCACTTAATCTCAGACTCTCTATGGAAAGATACAGTCTGAGATACCTCTGTGTCAAATAGAGATGCCGTTCAAACACAGATAAGCCGATTTAAGTATAGTAGTAAGTCTGATGAACAGAATTGTCAAAAGAATCAATTTATTCCTCTTGATGTCTGACAAAAGAAAGA
Source organism: Serilophus lunatus (assembly GCA_013399895.1). Lineage (NCBI taxonomy): Eukaryota > Metazoa > Chordata > Aves > Passeriformes > Eurylaimidae > Serilophus > Serilophus lunatus. The sequence goes on along the minus strand of VXBA01005694.1, from coordinate 543,798 downwards.
GCCAGGCCATAAGTAAGCACTTTTTGTAAATCCAATCTTTTACCTTAATTCCTAACAATTCAGATCTAGTTCTCTTAGGATTAGCAGTACCTTTTCTATCACTAAAGACCTGTTTCATCGGGTTTTTTTAGGAGTAGTCACTTGCAGAAATAAAGTTGGAATCCCTGTTATTAATGAAAAACCATAGGTTGGCTTCTACTGTGTTCCTGGAATGTATTCCACATATCCAGACAGTAATAATGCAAAATAAAGCCTGGAAAAAATAACCATTCACAAAGCAAAAAGGACATACTCTGTTACTGTACTTCAGCAATGCATATGGGTTTGAAATTTTACTCATAAAACACTCACAGAAAATAAGCAGAATGCTCCTGTAATTTCCATGCCAACTTCACTTTTCAGCAACATTGAAAAAATTCAGAGAAGGAAGCAATTTCAGTTGAAAAGAAAATTATTACTAACTCAGCATTTGTAAGTGCCCCTAGTAGTGAAGCTTACACACTCTGTTTTAGTCATGAACATGCATATTAACTATTTCTACTTTGAGACTTGTCAATTCCCATACCTTCTTCCTAAAGGAGAAAGAATTCTCATGTCCTCTTCAGAACAAAGGAATTGTAGTGGATTTTTAAGCAGATCAATTGAGTATTACCAACATACTAAAACCATCAGCAATAAGACCTCTAAAATTCTGATTTCTAGTTTCAGCAGAATATATGGAGCTGCAAGAATGAGGAAATATCCTGTCTTTTATTGGATGATTGTGCTTTTTTGTACAAAATAAGTAGCATCCTTTTTTACCAGGCTTTTAAAACGTGATCAGCAGAGCATTTTCAATTAGGGTAAGCATGCCACATACCCTTTCTCTATGTTGTATAGAAAGAGATACTTCTGTATTGCAATTCATCAACATGCAAATTGCATAAGTCAAAATGTTTCACATACATTTATCAGTTGCAATCACCCTTCATTTAATAGTTTCTTAGTCCTGGCATACAATTTGTGCTCTAAAATGAGAGAGAAAATTGAGGTAAGAAAGGATATTAAAAAGCAAGAAGGAGAGAACGAGATCAGAATAACCAGCAGGTCGGTGTTGAGGAACTCATCTGTGCTGCAAAACCTGAACCAAACTACTGATCTGAACAGGCACTACTGGGGTTTAGATTTCAAAGGAGTGTTTTAATCACTAGGCACACAATCTCTGATCTAATGAATATATAATTGTATATTCAAAGTGGAACAGGTCCAACAGGAGAAAGACACACCTGAGCAAAGCAAGGCATTCATCACAGACAAATCCCTCTTACATATCAGGCAGAGGAGGCATGTCAATCCCATTTTCCCACACCCTGGATAAGTATTATGATGATTGTGAATCCTTTTCCTTTCAATTTACATATTTTCCCCAAGAAAACTTGTGAAAATTTCTACTAGTGGAGGTAGCATTAAAAAAAGATACCTCCAAAATTTTGTGACATGATGTTTTGCATACAGCTCTCACACTATCATCAGTGATATAGAGCCAAAGGTAGCAACAAGTAGGAGCAACCATTGCTGGTACTTTGGCTGGCTTTTCTTAAGTGTCCTTCTGGAAATTCACTATAGAGATAGTAGGTATTGTCCCAAAATATTTAACACAAAGAATCCATATTTTTTTCGTTAATACATATTAAAGATTTACTTTTTTTTAAGTTTGTTTCAAATTCTGTTCAAAGCATAAGCACAGTAATTTTAAGCATTGTCAGACATATATTAGTTTGTAATTAATCAATACATTAATCAATGTATTTCTACAGTATATTGTCCTTACACTTAGTAAAATCCAAAAACTCTGTTCAGCATCAGAATTTTATTTTGTATGCCTATGCATACTTGTATTAATCTAATGCTAATAAATGACAATCTCCCTAAAAAAACCAAGAGGGGAACTGCATTTTCCTGCTGAAATAAGATTTTTTATTAAAATTCTAGAGCTAGAATAAGAATTACATATTGTCATTGCAATGTAAGCTGCTTCTTAAAAAATATATGTGAAGCATACAGTTCCATCAAAGAAAAATTGTTAGTATCAGGTCTATTTATTTTTTAGCATCTATTAAGGTTCATTAATGTCTCCAAAGTTATCCAATAAATAAAAAGATCCATGTGAAAGTTAACAACAGACTTTTGTTACTGAGAAACTGGTGGGATACATATAATCATAATTAAAAGAATCTCTCCACTGAACCAGTACATCTGACAGAGGAAGCATGTGGGTTGTACTGTCATAGTGGTAATATAAGATTTGGCCAAAATATCTAGGGCATGAATATGCTTGTTTTGTGCCAAAGTTGACACCCTAAGAAGGGTTTAGGTTTTGAATAATAGCAACAATCAGTGAGATAAACAGCTTTTCAGCAGACAAATGAAAGGCTGCTCTTAAGAGAAAAAAAAAATTAAAAATACATTGGTTTTCTCAGTAATTAGATGTGGTGGGATGTACAAACATAGCAATTGATTTCAATAGCTGCCTCAGCTTTCTCTGTAAAGCAATGTCACTGCTTCAGTAATGTCTGAAATGATACAAAACTGTGGTGTACACTGACTTAAGATTTCAGTAAAATAAAATTCTTTTATTCTGGCAAAGATTATTTTCCTATGATGAGAAGATTGAAAAGAGGTGGGGGTGGCTGTTTGTAAATAAAACATATACTGAGACTTTTTTCTTGATTCCTCTTAAATTTAAGTGGTACATTTGCCAATATAGCTGCAACAACTTAGTGAACCCTGATCCTATGAATGTCTCCCAGATACTTCCCTCCTGCAGTCATTTCCATAAGGTTTTACAAAGTTTAAAACATTTCTTTCCTACAACATGGAGTTAGCAAAGAGGAGAACAGCACACAATGACAGGCAAGTATTAACCTGTCCCTTTTGCCTATTCAAGATTCAGGAGCACTTCATGGGCTTTGCCTATTCTAAAGTGTTACAACTGTATACATGTCAATGCATTTAATGATTTAACACTTTTAAGCCATGGAAATATAAAACTAGAAAGAGAAATTATTTATAATTATTTAGTTATACAGGAAGAGTAAACTTTAATTCTGGTTTAGATTTCAGTGTCACAGACATGCTGTAGTTAATGTTGAATTACTTTACAAAAATACTAATATGCTGCAACGCGCATTACAATTAATGTACAAAGTGGCTACAAAAAATTGGCTGTAGAATTTAAGATATGTTATTAAAACAACAAATGTAAAAATGATACGAGGATTTGGAATAATTTTTGAAAGTGAATTAAAAGTTTTACATGTGACTCTACTAGACAAGATTTCAACTTTTTCCTCAAGAAACTGTTAGATCTATGCAAAAAGCTGATATAATTCTATGCGCAAATTAATATTATACTAGACAAACAAAGTCTTGCCACTTAGGTAAAAAATATCTGACTTGACCATTACTAACAAGCCTGATTTTAAAAATGCCTTATATTTGAGCCTACACTACCATTACATGTACCAACACCAAAGAATGGAACATGTTACAAGTTCGGCATCAACATCCACTCTCCCAAAATGCTCAACACTCATTTTGAGACAAGTTGCTTGGAGAAGTTTGTTTCATTTAGATTCAAATGTTTCTGGAATAGGTACTTTATTTTTGAAAAATTATTTCTCAGCCAAATTTAATAATAGTGAAGAAGACTTTGATGAAACTGAGCAAACACAAGTAAGTAACTCACTTCACTAAGAAATGTGTTTTTAAAACTTATGGACTTAAAAAACCCAATTAATCTTTTCTCACTGTCACCCTTCACACAATGATTCTTAATTATTAGGATTTTTTTTTTTAAGAAATACCAGCACAAAGATCATTATGACAGCTAACAGAAACATCTTCCTTTCAGCAAAATAGCATGGCATACACAGAGCTGCGAGACTGCTTCATCAGAAGCATTTAGCCAACAGAGTCAGGAAAGCAAGAAAAATTCAGATCTGAACTTAAGTTTGTTCTGCATTATCTGTGAATGCATATTTTTGTGTTAGTCATCCACAGACAGTGAACCCACGGCTCAAACAGAACAAGTGCTATGAATACCAGATTCAAAGTGTAGAGTGTTTATCCACCATCTGTTGTTAAAGACTCCCATATTTCATAAAACTTTTCCAATTTAAATTTACTGCGATAACTTATGAAATAATATAAAAGGGCTCACTTGTTTTTATTTAGTTTCACTGCAAACTTCTTCAAACAGGGGACTGAATTGAAAGGGGATTATTTTTTGTTGGGTGAATAAAATTGAAAGGGAAGAATATGAGCACATGAAAATTTGACTAAGCTCCTAATTATCTCAAAGAACGATACCTCAGTGAACATATGAAATCTGAAGGCAATCTTATATCAAACTCAATCACTACAAATAGATAAAAAGAATAGCACTCTTTTTCAGCTTGGCTCTCTATAAAATTTAAATTCAGCTCTATCTAAAGTGGCCACAAAATGGAAAAAAATATAAGGAATTAATTTAAACTAATGAGTTGTCCTGGTTCCACACTAAAGTTATGCTTCCAGAAAGCCTCCCACTTGCCCACCCAACAAGGATCCAGTATGTCAAAGGAGCCAGTCTGAAATTCACAAGCTCATGAAAATACTTAAATCAATAAAAGACCATGTTTCCTAGTGGAAATGTGCCCAGGGAAACTGTACTGCAAAATGAAATAGACGAGTATTTTCAGAGATAGAGCGTTTTCCACATGTGTGGCTGGATGTTAAGTGAAATAGCTTAAAGATACTCCATCTTCAGGAATGAATACTGTACTTACTTACTAGAGTAATTGTATCGATTTTCCAAGCGTAAAAAGATTCTGGATCAGTCTCCTATACTCTGAATGTCATCTTTCATACACACGGCATCCTACCTACTCTCTCAGCAGGACAAATTCAAGATTAGTTAGCATTGATCGGTAGTGTATGGTTAGTCTGCAGCTCGGTTTACCTTTCCCTGATAAGACTGCACAAAACTTCTACCCTGTCACCAACGATTAGAAAGACTACTGTGTTGACTTAATCAGTCCATTCTTCATCATCATTTCATTTTTCCTTTATAGCAAAGTAATGAACTCCTGCATAACACTTCTATCACAAAAAAAATCAGATTAGTTCATCTAAGCTTGCTCTTATTATGTCTATTCTCAGAACAATTTAAGATTATTTTCTTTTTTTTTTTTTTTTCCCCTGTAGAGGATAACTTCTTTTATTTTATTTTAAATCTAAAATTTCATTTTGCTTTGAATTCGTTCAGCTCTGTTTCATTCAGGTCTTATAGAAGTGTTATCTGACAAGTTGCAGAAGGAATTTAGCATTTCAGATTTTAGTTTTGTACTTTGTCCTTTAAGTGATACCCACTACAACATATGTTTTCATGGGGTTGTTTTTACATTAGCACTGGCGTAGTTACCCTACAGTTAAAACACATTCTCCTGTGGAAGAACAAATTACTCTTCTGACCAAATAACCCAAGAAGACAAAATTATGATTTTTCTCTTAAGGTTTAGAAAACTCAAAGTGACTATATAAAAAAGAACAAGCCAGTGTTTCTTCCAGATGGTACAACTGACACCAGAATGCACCTACAACTGTTCAGTATGAACTTACCTCTCAGAAAACTTTCTCCATTGCTCAGCTTCTCTTCAACAGAAGGGAGAACAGCTTTCAAAGGCACTGCAATGGATTCTCCCTGGTGAAGGACAGCTGATGAAATAGGATACATCACCATATTCTCTGTCTCTCTTCTCCCAGGAGTACTACATTTCTCACCATAGGATAAGTTTCTCTTATCCAAAATATTGGGCCACATTCTACTTTCACAACTCAAAACCAGGTTGTGAAATCTACTACTATTTTTTATGAGTTTTTCCCATCAGAGGACGGAGAAGCCAACAGCAACACTGAAGAAGTGAGAAACAGCAGGAGGTACCTGAGGTACCATCCTGCCATAACAAAAAGCACCTTGGTGGAGCAACAATGTTCCAGGTACACAACACAGTAGTAAACTGAAAATAGGATGATTAATAGCTTCTAGCAAGGTCCACCTGTTGCTAATATCCCATTGGTATGCCACCAGCAGCACTGCAGCCACAATGTCCTAATGCAGTACCATCCTAACCCTGGCTTGCCATTTCTAAAAGCTAAATTAATTTGTTCCATACCTCCTTGCAACACTTCTCAATTCCCTGTTTAGTCTTGCTGTTTTCTTAACCTCTATAGTACCACTATTTCAATTCAATGACTTCATGATTCTTTTTTCATATTTTCTTTAAAAAAACCAAACCAGACATTTTTCTGCTTTCTTGAATATTTTTCAGCATTTCATTACCATATTTCTGTTTCTCAGTTTTCTGCTAAGTCCTGTGATTAGTCTATTTTGGGTTTCTTATTTTGTCTGATACTGACTTTAATGTATTCATGGTTTCTTGTGGTGTCAAAATAATGTAAGAAACTGCAGTCCCTGTATAATTAAATCTAATAGAAAACCAAAGGAACCTAACATTAGATCTAGTTAATCAGCACTTGAAATGCTGCTAAGTAAACTAGAATGTAAGGGGAAAAGTTAAGTTATAAAGTCTTAGGTTTAATAAATATTCAATGAAAGTGTCTGTAAGTCTTTTAGCTTTGGACTTTTAGCTTTGGATCTTCTGCTTTGACTGCCCTATACAAGCATACACTTAAAACCATAAAATTAAATCCATAAAATTCCCAAAGAGAGAATTCTTATTCTTTCCTGTAAATGGATTTTTTTTTTCCCCAAAATAGGTCAGATGCTGGGTATCAGATGCCACACAAGGCTGAACTGATTAGGTGAGCTAAAGAGGAACAAAGAGGATGTTTATGAACACACAGGGAGAGGGGAACTGAACTCATAAGAAGGCTGAGGAAGTCTTTGGGAAGCTGAATAAAGCAAATAAGATGATGAGAGTGGAGAGGGGAAGAGACTGTCACTTGCTGAGAGGGCAGGAAGCTGAGAGAAAAGGATGAAGAATGTAATTCTCAGTGCTGGAAGGGTTCATAGTGGCTTTTCTTTGGAGAAATAAGAAAGTCTCAGAGTAACCACTTCTCTTTGAAGTGATGCTTCTCTTTTCTGGGTGATGCTATGAGTGTTAACATTTATAATATGAAAGTCATCAACAAGTGGCAACTTGGTGTAACAAGAGTCAAGCCAAGAAATATTCTCCTCTGGAAACAACACTACCTTCACTTATTCAGGCTGATCCTTAAAACAGCAGGGGCATACTGCCAAAGAAAAACTGAAGCAATCCTGAAAACCTTTAGTGATGTTGCCTTTGCTTTTGCATATCTCATCAAAGGAGGAACTTGACATCAACATTCAAATCACATAAAATAAAACAAACAGAGGACAGAAGGACAGTATAAGGGAGAGACAGACCAAAAGCAGTAATTACTTTCTGTTTGATACCTAAGTATGAGATGGAAAGACAAAGAAAAAATCTGTATACAGAGTTCAGCAATTCTTAGGAAGCAGTTGAAATATGAAGAAGCAACTGCATGATATTCTTACTGCTGATTGAATTAAAAAATATATTTTGAGCTATGATATATGCAGAAGACCTAATGAAGGTATAAAAACAAGCAGAGATTAAGATAAAGAATATTTTCTTTTAATTTATTATGATGGAATTAGGTTACAATTAGTATTGGGAAAACTTGAAAACATTCAGCAAAAATTAGAACGGATAAAATTTGAAATTTATGGTCAAGGGGATATGCTACTATCTAAGCAAGTTGCTTTCAGGCCAAATTGTTAGGAAAAATATTTCTGATCTAACAAAATGGTAAATATAATTAATATAAAATATCTCACAGGAGGTTTCATAGACAAAGTGTGAAAAAAATCCCCTTCAAAAACTCTTTTTTTACAAAAACACTTCAGAGATCTCTCACGTTAAGTGTACAGAAAGATATGGATCTTGTCTTTCTCAACCTTCTTAGGAATTCCTTAACATTTGAAGCATTGCTCAATAGAAAGTGGTGAAAGTTAGGTACAGTTGGCAAATGAAAGAACACATAAAATCAAACCTATAAAAAAATGTCTATGTAAAAATGACTTGCAATATATTTATATAACAAAATAAACATATAATTAAATGCCAGCCAAACTCATCTGCCCCTGAAGCTATCATTAATTTCATATAATTTAATACACTTGCTGCTACATGTTTACCCATGTTTTCAGAATTTCATAAAATATGCATGATCTGAAGTCGCTAATTGGCAATGGCAAGGCTTTCTTTTCATTATTTATTGACTACATTCTTCTCCTGAACTGTTTCTAATTAAGGGGGAGCTTAGCATTGAACAGTGCAACAGGACTCAGGAAAAACTGTTCAGTATGGGGAATTTTGTTATCGTGTTTTCTGTTTTAGTGGTCCCTGTTTTGTTGCTGCACATATATTGCTTACTGTTTTAATTAAGAGTTTTTACACCAAAAGTACTAAGAGTCATGAACAATATGGATATGCTCAGGAGTCGGTAGTGAGACAGTCCTGTTCAACATTGTAGTTGGTGACATGGACAGTGGGATCCATTGAACCTTCAGAAAATTTGCCAACTACAAGCTGGAGGGAAGGGTATCTGGACAGGCTTGAGAGGTGGACCTGTGTGGTAGGTTGGATATCAGGAGAAACTTATTCACAGTGAGAGTGATTTCCCACTGGAATGGGCTTCCCAGGGAGGTGGTGGAGTCACCAACCCTAGATGTGTTTAAGGATAGGTTAGATGATGAACTTAGTGGTATGGTTTAGATGGTTTAAATGGTTTAGATGGTATAGATGTTAGACTGATGTTGGGTAGGTTGTTAACCTAGGTAAAGGTTGGACTTGATGATCTCTACGGTCTTTTCCAACCTTATTAATTCTGTGTGTAATTCTGTGTGAATCTCATGAAGTTCAACAAGGTGAAGTGCAAGGTCCTGCATCTGGGTCAGGGCAATCCAAAGCAGAATACAGGCTGGGAGGAGAATGGATTGAGAGCAGTCCTGGGTAGAAGGACTTTAGTGTGTTGGTGGATGAGAAGCTCAACATAACTCGGCAATATGTGCCTGCAGTCCAGAATACCAACCATGTCCTGGGCTGCATCAAAAGCAGCCTGGCCAGCAGGTCAAGGGAAGTGATTCTGCCCTTCTACTCCACTCCCATGAGATTTCACCTGGAGTACCGCATCCAGCTCTGAGGTCCTCAGCACAGGAAAGACATGGACCTGTTGGAGTGAGTTTAGAGGAGAGCCACAAAAGTGATCGGAGCGCTTGAGCACCTCTCCTATGGACATAGGCTGAGGGTTGGGGTATTTGTCCTGGAGAACAGAGGGCTTCAGGAAGACCTTGCAGCATCTTTCAGTACCTAAAGGGGGCCTACAAGAAGGCTGGAGAAGGACTTTTGACAAGGGCGTGTAGTGATGAGACAATGGGACAATTAGGCTTTAAACTGAAAAAGAGCCTGTTTAGATTAGGTATTAGGAAGAAATTCTTCACCATGAGGATGGTGAGGCACTAGAGAAGCTGTGACCAGAGAAGTTGTGGATACCCTATGTCTGGATGTGTTCAATGCTACCTTAGGATAGGCTTCGATAAATCTGATCTAGTGGAAGGATTATGGCAGCAGGGCTGGAACTAAAGGATCTCTAAGGTCCCTTCCAACCTAAACCACTCTATGGTTCTATGATTCTATGCTCAAACTGACTCCTAAGCATGAAAAGGCACTGGGTCCTTCACTCTTATTGTCTAATTTCAGGATGTTGTCACCTTCCCACTTTCTTTTATTTTGTAAGATAACTAGATGGAAAGGCCATTTAGAAAAAGAAATAGAAAGGGTTTGGGTTATGGAGCTGGGATACAATTGTATGTACTAGGGAGCTTTCAAACATACTGTAATTTAAATGCAATCTTTTTCTGTTAAGTGTTGAGTAAACACGGATCCCAAACAGGTTCACAATCTAAGTGCAAGAAGATGCATAGAATCCTGGTGGTACAAATAAACAGATGGGTGAATACTGGAAAACAGTGGGATATGCTATTCAGCCAGTTATGCCAAACACAAAGCTGGAAGAGTACAATGACACAAGCCTGTTCTAGTAGAAGTGGTGAAAAGAAATATCAGTAATTTCCAGGAAAATCAACTCGTTCTTAACAGCAAGTTTTAGGAAATTTCTTCACGAATGTCTTCTTCTCATGGATATAATATCTTTCATGAAAACACCTGGAATGAAATATTCACCCTGCATGAATCAGCAGATGTGAGCTTTAACTCCTCTCCCTGTCTTCCAGTCTTACCTGCTTCATAGTTAGCACCTTGGGCTCTGACACTTCTGTGGCCTCACAGTCGTTTGCTGCACTGAGCTGTGTTAAAACTGCATAACTTCATACTGTTAATAGTGCTGTAAGATTCTGTTCAAGCTAGGAAGCTACAAATTTGACATTTTGCAACATCTGATTTTTGACATGTGATGGTTCTTCTGCCTGAAATTATGAAAATAAAAACTGAAAAAAGCAAAGAAGTTTGACCATTAATGCACTAAGCAGTGAATTCTAAATGAAATGAAATGAAATTCTACTGACACAAAGTAGAATTTTTAAATGAACCACAGAGAATGAGAACTAAGGAAAACTATCTTGCTACCACAGAAATTTGGTGTGTTTCCATCTACTTTAATAAAATTCTGGGCATACAGAAGATTTACATTATTTTTAGCATTGAAGGTAGTGGTGATGAGTGAGACAATGAATGGAAGAAAAATTTCGTTTTGCACTTTTAGACAAGAAAGAAAACAGCAATGGGATAAAAACTTCATCTCTGGCAAAAATAAGCCATGTCAAGGAAAAATCATTGACACAGAGTGCACAGTGAGAGGTGTGAAATATACATCAAAAATACCTAATATGTAGTTGTAGAACACAATCCAAACTATTAGTTTCCTGTCTGCCTTTTAAGGAGAGAAGGACAATCAATGGCAAAGATGGATTCAAACCCTTGCACACATTCCTGTTGGGAGTGGAGGAAAAATAAGTGGATTCTTCAAATGTAGCTAAAACTACACAAATCAAAAGTAGGAAGAAAAATAAATCACATTTCTGTCCATCCAGGTGCATTTGTTTGCATTATTTGATAAAGACAGGTCAGGGATAACTGAAGTTATCTCAAGTCCATTAATAAATGTTTAGAAAAATAGCAGGAATTGAAAAGTCCAGATCTGGTAGCTGCGTGCCACAGAGAAAACTAGTTAGAACACAGCTGTCATGTCTCTTCCAACTTAAGAAACAGTAGTGAAATACTAGTGAAATACTGCAAAACTACAATCACTAGTAGTTCCATGAAATCCAGTCAGCTATATCTATAAATGAATACATCATTGGATGAATAACAACTTACTCATTTATGAGCTGTATTGTGCTAACTCCAGGAACAGTAGTCACGAAGCAGAACTTGATTACCCTAGCACTTTACTAACACAGAAGTAGATGACACTTTCAAGGTGCTGAGAGCAGCATAATGTAACTTCAGGAAACATGTATAGCTACAGTTTGATACACCTACGCTATCTTTCAGCACGGTCCTGAGCTGTGGGGTTGTGTGATCCACAACACTCAGATATAGTCCTCATGTACCACAAGCTTGCTCCTCTCCTTACTTCAACACTAGAGGCAAATTGTATTGCCACATCATTCAGTTGTGGTGTATGGGTAAGGGTAGTTGAAATTATAAATGCATAATCCAACCACCTGCTCAGGTGACAAGAAAGCATGACTGTGGTTCTGCATAGCCTGAGGAGGAATGTAGGGGATGCTTTAATGCACCTGGAGCAGGTGTATGTTCAAAAATCAGTCTAACCCTGGAGCACTAGTTTACTATATGATTGTACTGGTTCGAGGGGGCTGGGATCGCGGGGGGTCAAAGNGAGGGAAGCTGGGATCGGGGCCGGGGCCGGACAGCAACGGCTTCTCCTTTCTGTGGGGCCATCTCGAGATGGAGCGGGGATGGGACCGGGGCCGGGGCCAGGCGGCTCATTGCCCTGGGCTCCCGGGAGCATGGGGGCTGATCGCCAGCAGCTGGCACGCATGGTCCCGAGGCTGTCTTGTGCCGCACATGGTCCCTCAGTCCCAGAGTCGGGACAGCCTCTGTTCCTGCTTGCTGTTCCCCCCCTCCCTGCGAAGTGCACAGCCTGGGACTGTCCCTCCCCGCGTGGGCACAGTGGCTTCCCAGGGTGAGCAGCGGCCTGGGGGCACAGCTATGGGGAAGCCCCAGCGTGCTCATGGGCAGCGGCACCTCGCCCCCTGGAGCACGGGCAGCGATGCATAGCCCCGGGCCGGCCCCGGCCGGGAATCTGACCACAGCTGCCGCTTCTGGATGGCGACGCGGGGCCAGCGCTGGTGCCATACTAGCAATAGAAGCGGCGGTGGCGCCGGGGTGTTCTCTAAGGTGCTGCAGCCATGAAAACAAGGATGGCGGGTGGGACTGAAAACTTGTGATCCCTTTGATGAGAAAACACCGGAACTGAGGAGGGGCCCGGCCGGCTGGACCAATGGGAAGCCGGCTTGGCCAGAAGAAGGCGACAAGATCGACGCAAGAAGGAGAAGGCTTAGAAGTCAAGGCATGGCCCCGCCCCGGGTTCTTCTTCTTCTTCAGCTGGTTCGAGAGGAGGCCCACCGCTCTGTTCCCCAGCGGCCGCGGGCCCCCCACGGCGGGATTCCACCCATTTCTCTCAACACGAGAGCTGTTTTCAGCTCGCTAGCAAGTATCCTTCGGAGAGGGGGAGGGAGGGAGTTGTTTTTTACCTCTGTGTTTTTAAGAGAGCTTGGAGGACCCAAAGTCCTTTCAGGAGAGAGGGAAAAGAAGGAGACAACTTTTCCTACCCTTCCTCCCTGTTTTTTTCAGCTAGTCATCTGGCTGAAAGGAACAGTTCCCTNTTTATTTTTTTTTTCTTCCCCTTTCGTGTGTTTTGTTTTTTTTTTTTTCTCCTTGCGTGTTGGGTGTCTCTTGATGTAATTCTGGGGTCTCCTGTGGGTTATCCCTACCTCCCTAATTAAATTCCCCTGTAATAAATTGTTCACCTGCTGAAAATTCTATTCAGTTTTCCGCCACTTTTATTGAACCTGCCCCCTGAACGCTAAAAGGTGGATTAAACCACCACAATGATGTATTATGCATGCAAATGAGGATTTGAACTGCTCTATTTATTTTCAAAATAAGTTTTCAAGTGAGGAATCCTAGTGTTGCCTGCGAGCATATTCCTCAGAATCACAGGAAGAGGTCCTGGTTTTCTAAGTTGAGCCCTATGACTGCTGTATAAAGTAATCCCCTTTCATAAATTGGTCAAACTTCTCTTAAAAAATTATTCTTACTGGAAGACTATATCACAAAGTCAGTCTTAGGAGGGAAGCTAAATGGCTTTGAAGGTTAGTAACTTTACTCAGTTTTCAAATGGAATTTATAGAAGGTCAATTCAGACTGATTTGTTATTTTATCAACAATTTCCTTTAATCTACTTAACTATCTTCCCTCTCTGATTTTTATCTTCAACAGTATTTACAGATTACAATAATCTCTCCTCTCAGCCTTTGCTTTTCTAGGCTTAATGGGACAAGTTTTAGAGTCTTTTAAGACACCAGCCTACTACCTACAGTATTCTAATAGTAATTTCCTGAACATATCTTCATTTAAATTATTTTTAACAGAGAAAACCAGACAAAAATGTAATATTCCAATATATCTAATGATACTTTGGCACATAACTTTCATATCTCTTCATATCTACAGGAAATGCCTACTTTGATATTGCTAGGCCTGCACTTCTTTTTCAATTTATCATTTTTTACAATTACTTAACATTAATTTACTCATACAAAACTGCTTCTCGAAAATCTTTTTCACGTCTGTCAGTTAATGAGCTGTAGTTAAAAAGCATAAGTTCTTGTTTTTAGTTACAGGTACTTAACATACCACTTGGCATGACTAAATTTAACTGCCTCTCTTTTACATCAATTCTTGAGATTACCCACTGATCTCTATAGCTCCCTTAAATCTTTCCCATACTGAAAACCTTTCCCAATGCTGTGGCGTCAGGTAATTTCACTGACATAGGGTATGTCAAGTAGAAATGATTTGCGCTAAGATCATTACTAAGTGCATCTCGGGAACCATCATGAAGGACACACTAATAATCTTTCAACCTGACAGTTACTCTTTAAAGCAATCCCTGTCATCTCCCATAAAAACAGGTACTATCCACTTCAGAGCTTTTTTACTAATCCCCACAGTGTCCAGCACAATATTTGTGTCAAGAAAGGGAGAATGTATTTTTTTTTCCTAGAGAGTCAGTTAAAAAAAGCTATCCAGTTACTCTGGTACTTTCTGCTGTTGCTAAACTGTGTTGAATTTTATACAATTTTCTATTTATTTCCATGACCTAAATGTGAAAGAACATTCAAAGCTGTTCTAAGTTTAGCATGCTATTTAGCTGAAACTGCGGGTTACAATATATTTTCTATTTTCCCATTACACCAATTTTCTATATTCTGCTTTAAATGTGTGACCAGTGCCTTGATGAATGCATTATAAACTTCATTTAGTTTATTTAAAATTCTAGAAAGGAAATTACCTGTCCTCCCACAACTTAAATTAATTTTGGGCTCTTGAAGTTTTCCTTGCTCGTGTGTTCTGTTTTAAAATAATTTGTTATTTTGTCTTTCATAATATTCAAAATTACAGTCCTTCAGAAGTATGGAGTCAAAATACTAGTTTGTGGATGGCATAAAACCAATCACTATATTATCTCACATCTTTATTAGTGTTCCAAAACTTACACCCTGTTCCTTTTCTGTATAGATGTCTTCTTTTTTGTTTTTAAAGACCTGAGCTTGACTTTTGCCTAGCCTCACTCTGCTGTTAAATATTGACCTTTCAGATACAGCTTTTGCCAGAGATAATCCTTTTTTCTCATCTTAAAACTCTTTCAGAAGTACCTTCCCATCCACTGAAAGAACCTTTCTTACAGCTTTGCCTTTTTCTTACTAAGTTGCAAAACTCGAAGTATTCTGAAGTATTCTCCATTTCCAGTGTTTATGTCCACAACTTAGCTGAATAATTAGTTCTGTTGGTTTCCTAGAATACTCTCTTTGTACACAGAGAAACTCAAAACATTTTCTTTAATTTAAACAATTGATTTGAAGGGACCTGGTCTTAAGTTGTTTGCTAAATTTAGATCTTCTATGAGGTCTTTAATAATGAGATCTAAAATATTACCAATTGTCTCTGATTCAGCTACAATCTGGTAAAGAAATATACTGTCAATTAATTCCAGGTATATCTAATATCTTTTACTAGCACCACATGTCCTCCAAATAGAGAAGCTGTGTCTCCTATACAGTCCCTTTCTCATAGTAAGCAGACATAATAAAACTGAAACTACCATAAGTAAATTCAGTGACAATAAGGAGATATCAATAAGCAAAGTCAGGGTGATAGAGATGGGAAAATAATTACTATACTAACATTAGTCTGTATATTTTAAAAATCAATAACATGCTAGAAACAGGCTGACTGCATAAAAGCTAAATAACCCATGGGCCATTTTTCCCATTGTATGTGTACAAAATTATTAAATTCATTATTTATAAAACATTTGCATAGAAAGATGAAAAATACACAAATAATGATATTGTCTGAAACTCAAAATCAAGAGAGAACAAGCCCTCTGCCTGCTGTGGTTTCTGTGAGCTCTTTACCCTGTAGATATTTGGCTGAAGAATTTTGAAAATCTTTTTGACTTGTTTGCTTTTATGAAACTACATCTATCAGCTCTATCAGCAGACTAAGTAAGGCAATTATCCTATATCACTCTCTTTGTTAGGGCCGGATCCAAAATCCATTAGTGACTGTAAAGAGCCTCCTATTGACTCCATGATGTTTTAGATCAGTTTATGGGTGCGAGCCTAAAGCAAGATGAACATGCCATCTGTTTTCTCCCATGGTCTGATTGCTGTTCTCTACTCATTCCTTTCGAATTTCTGCTGGGTGCCTTTATTTTTTTCTTTCTTTGCATTTTCTTTTCACCAGCTACAACAGCATTTTCAATTACCCCTCTAAGTTAAAAAAGTACTGGATGCAGTAATTTCTCTAGCTCATTTTCGCAATATTTTCAGAATATAACTTTTGTTTATTAAATAGACACATGCTACAAAATAAAACAGAGAAAGCAGCAACACAGTCATCTCTCCTCCACTTATGAGAGGACACTGGCTTTGGCTAGCCTATAAACAAGAACAACAAATAATGAAGTGAATTTCTGTCAATTGTAGGTTTATTAGCAGTGCTATTTATAATTCTGTGCTTGCAATACTGCTGCCTCACTAGGCTTCTTTCAAGGAAACTTTACTGCTAAGTGCTTTACTATTTAATTGATGCATTATAAAGATAAAAGAGAGAGAAAATGAAATAGAAGAAAGGGATGATACAGGCACTTATGACACCAGAACGAAATAATTAGAAAGAATGGTTTTTCCAACCATCCAAGTTTTCATACTGCTTTAAACTATTTATTGGGTTAATGCCTTTTTCTCAGTATCTCTGAACAATGAACTGTTTTCTCAAATAACTTATTGCTACAACAACAAAATTATTTAGGAGTGACTTACTTTTTCATTCAGTTTTGCCTGTGTCTAGTGCCTTCAAACTTGCTTCCCAGCAGTAGTCCATGGAATTCAGACTCTACCTTGCAGCACACAGATGTTGACTCAAAATCCATGAGAAAAAAATTATAAAATCAGCTCCTGTTTTCTGCAGTAGTCTCTTTAAATTGATGCTGTCATCAATTTAAACATCTTGCCATTGAATAATTAAATTATATATATCTAATGACTGGATTTTCCACAGTATAATTGTTAAAGATCTCAAATGTTGTGTGATGGCGATAAGATGCCCTTTCTTACATCCAGAGAGAACTCATTGCTTTCCTTGCAGCACTTTTGATGGTGTTTTCAAGGGTATTTTTTGCCATTCAAAGTATTAAAATATTTTTAAAATTTGAAGATGGAAAGAGGTTTTGAGACCACTGAGATTTTGATGAAATTATTACTTTTATAATAATGTTTACAGTACTAGTTCCATTTTCAACTTAAACTTCAAAAATAATGGTTTACCATTCTACAAGCCTTTCTCTCTTGCAGACTGCAGATCTCTGCACAGTCTAAAACCCACCTACAACTAAACCCATCTCGTTTGTAACTTTATTTTGTTAATCTCCTATCAACCTCTTCATGACTGTTTTTCACTGTACACCTGACAACTAGGGCTTTTCATGGTTTCTTTTTTTTTTTTTTGGACATGGCTTTACTTCAAATGTATTGCTATACTAAGACACTCAAACTAACTTTGACTCTGCAGTATACAAAGCAGTATATTGAATGAATTTTGCATCATAGCCCTGTCAGCGTATTGTTGCATGTTTCTGCTCAGAAATAGTTAATGTGGTTGTGTTCTGGACTCCAGGATCCAGCTTGATTGCTTCACTGTGCTTCATTATTCAATCTGACTTGTGCATTTTTCATAGATACACTCTGTTTTTCAGCAAACCAAGAGCTTTTTTATCTACAAATCTCCTTTGCTAGTTAATCGTGGTATCTAGAGAATTGATTTACCTGAGATAATACAATACAAGCAATATGTTTGTTAAGCATAGCAGAATAATATAACAGGAATGAAAATCTGACATCTTCCAAAGCATACATTTGTGTCCCATAACAGCTGTTACTGTTTTTATTTCCTCTGTAGGAAGGAAATGTAGGCTGCTTTTGTCTAATATTTAGTTCTATTTTAAAATTTTGTTTATTTCAACTCCATTTTTTCTTGGCAATTGTTTTCAGTGAACATGTATTTTTCACAAATACATTATGGTCCCTACTCCACTCTATTCTGAGTAAATTTGAAGAGACCAAAAACTATTTTTCCTGAAGGTTTCAAAATTCCTATTAAAAATCACTTTGGCCAAATAGAATTCTGTCTCCATTTATGGAAGATTGGTTTTCAGTGATGACACTCTGATATATCATCTGGTAAACACTATAAACTTGTGGGGTTGACTTCTGATGGCTCTGGTCCCCATTAAAATGATAACATTTAACAACAATCATTATCTTATAGCCCTTGGAATACCTTGTTCCTCAGAATAGGGAGATAAAGATATTTAATTTATAAATACAGTTTTGGAAAACTGTTACTTTTTTAATTATGTCCAAGTAGGTAATCAAAGTTAAGACACAGGACACAACTGGATCATTTACCTTGAACTCCTGCCTAATATAGGCTATAGAACCTAATTAAATCTTCTATAGAGAAAAATGTCCCTTAATTCCTCAATGTCTCTTCCTTATGCAGAGCATCTACTGCAGAGGAGACAAAAGCCAGGATAGGCTTGAAGTTTCCCCCTTCTTATAAAAATAAGCATACATCTGTCTCCTTGCACTGAGAACCCTTTTTTTTTAAAAAAAAAACCCAACCCTTTAATGCCTTACTTAATTTATATTTCTATTTCTCATAAAGTAAGGGTGTTGGTAAAGGATAGTATATTGCTTTGGAACATTTAATTTGCCTTGGTGATCACTTAAAAATATGCCAAATCCACATCTATGTGTCACACATGCACACTAACATGACCGAATTTGACCTTCAACACTAACATCCTGCTGTGTCCCTTGTCCTTCCCAAAACATCCATTCTTGCCCCTTATAGATTCAGTTAGTTTGACAACCTTTTCTGAATTCATTAATATTCTCTTCTTCTTACTCTTCTTCTTAGTACTTATAATACGCCTTTTTTTTCCCCTTTTCTATCAACTACCTTTCCTAAAATTTTCGTCCGGTTCTGCTCCTTTGTCATTGCTGACCTATTAACATATTTATGTCCAGTCTCAACCTGTCTGAATTCAACATTAAACCACCAGCTCATCTTATCTCCTTTCAAACAGAATGAAGAATGCTCTCTTAAAGGTTATTTCTCACTTAAGTGCATGTTTTCTCTGATCAAGTCATCCCTTAATTTCCCCCCAAGAACTTAAATCCATGAAGGTACTTGTATCTCTCAGAGTGTGTTTTCCAAGGTCAGAATAACCCTCAAGGTCTCCCCTAAAGAGTACCTTTTTCAAGTAGAATTAAGCAAGATATCCATAAGTTTTACACGCCACACTATATAACCAGTGTTATATTCCACATCCTAAAGCCTATTCTACTGTAAAGCTCTGAGTTATGCACTATAGGTATTCACTAGACCTTTGCTTACAGCACTGGACTGAAACTTCGTGTTTGGCTGATGATCAGCCATAGAGGCTCAGGAAAATTCTGAAGATTCATTGCTTTTGAGGCAGGAGTCCTTGATTTCATACACAGACTGTATATATTCTCTTTTTTTACACATCAGCTTTGGTCAATGTAAAATATCTGTGTACCCAGAACAATCTGACACTCCTTTTCCTGTGACCTACGCAGACACTATAATGAATCACTTCTTCCATTTACTCTTTTTAAACATCACTAGGGCATTAACTCTCTTCAAATGTGTTCAAAATTCTTCATTACTCAAAGATCTTTGGAAAACTCAGCAGAACAGATGCAGATGCTGTTTAATAACTTCTTTAGAAATCGGGTTAGAAAATCAAGGCCCTGGCTCATTCTCATAATGAATTTGTATATAGTTATGTTAGACTCTGAGTCCTTATTATATTTGAATTTATCTGCTTTCCTTACACCTAGTTAAATGAGCACTGAAGTTTCAACAAAATCCTGGTTTTCCTCAGCCTGCTTTGATAGCTGTTTCTCTGCTTTTGGGAGGAATGAGTAATGGCATTGTTTGGAGGTGGAAAATCAGGGGAAACATTGATTTTTAATGGCTTTTGTTACTTTAGCTCAACATTTATAGCCTGAAGCAGTTACATTTTCTGTTACTGTAGGTCTACACACACACACAACTTACTCATTTCTCCCTAAGCCACATTATAATGAATGCACCTAAAAATGCCATATTCATTTTCTTAGCTTCCTCTCAGAAAGGCATTCCTCCTACTTGAATTATAACAATAGATCTGTAGATTTCCCATGAGCATGCTTAATATGATATCTCTAAGTATATTCATTATAATGGAAGTTGCATAGGTATAGCAATATTACTTGCTTAGAAATTCAATTAAGACTTCCATATTCTGTGTTTTAATTATATGTTTATTGACAAAAACATGTAGAAATACCTCACTGTGTAGCATTCTAAAGCCCTATTTCTGCTTTCAAAATATAATAAAAATATCTATTTTTCAAATATTTATTATCATTCCTAAATAAACATTGTATGAACAATGTTTAAGTACACATATTTTAGCCTTCTTAAAAATTTAAGGGAATTTATAAGAGTGTAAAAAGTCTATCTTCTTTCCCATATTTCCTAAACTTATGTAAATTTTGCAATACTATTAAGGCACTTGATACCAATGGAATAGGTACTTTTCACTGTATATTCTTCATAGTGGACTTCAAAAGTTGGCTACTAGACTACAGATTTCAGTACATGTGTTCTTTATGCTACTTTGACAGTTGTCCTCCTTTAAGCTTCCCCATTATGAAATATGGTAAAAACACTAGGTACCATTTCATCCTCCTGCTCATAATCATCATTACAGTTAAGAAAAATATTTGCACTTTAAAGCATTATTCATCATTAGTAAAGATTAAAGTTACAAGCTTATCATTTCTATTAGTGGTGTTTTGTTTTATTTTCCTTATATAATTTTATTCCTGCTAATGGCAATCTTTATACTACATTTTCACATTGAAAGTATGCTACCAAGATCTATCATTCGCTTTGCAGGTGAAGTATAGGAAATGTGGAACAAGTTAGACTCTGCAAAATTAAAAGCCACTCAAAAAATAAATTATTAATAGAATTCAGTCAGAATTCATATATCACATTAAGTTGCATAAGGTGACTTTCAAGCCATGCTTGAGTCTCACCAGCTAGGTCAATTTCTTAGGGTAGAGCAATATCTTGCAATATAAAACATGCATAAGCAGCATACAATTGCTTTTCATCTACTTATGACTTCAGCATACCTGGAATTACCTTATCCATTTGATATTTATTTTCAGTTTTAAGCGTAGGAACAAATTTGAGAGGAAATGGTCTATATTATGTAATTTCAAAGAACTTTTACTTACTACAAAGTGGGCCACTGCTCCTGCAAAACTGTTTTGCAAAAGAGTAAATCAGATAAATTTTCAACCCTCTTATGACAAGGAAAAGCTTTTCTTCCCTTCATAGAGTCAAAGACAAGCTGGATGGTGGTTATAAGTAGAAGACAAATGATCTTGTGACTGCTTCAAATACATATGGACAGAAAACAATTGCAATGCTTCATCCAAAGAACAAAGCATAGATTTTTATTATGATATTGTGTTCAGATGCACAGCAATGACAATTGTGGAATTTAGTCTGGGTAATCCAGCAGGTTTTCCCCCCCCCTTATTCCTCTTTGTCTTTGCAATGTCACTCCCTATCAAAATGGCATACTGATTCCTCAAGGTTGTGTGGTCCTAATTTATGCATTACAATTGATTCTAAATTATAAGAAAAGTAAAAAGCAATTTTCTGCAATGCAAAGCTTTGTTTTTTCTAAGAGACGAATCCAGGACATCAAAGATGCCTTTTTAAAGTCCTGTCTTGAAAATGGCCATCTTTGTTGCAAGGTGATTATTATCATCTCCAGAATGATTCATTTTCTTCTAGTAAATTGAGGTTCATTTTTCTCATTTAGTTCAATGTGCATAGTTACAATCTACATATTATTTGCCAATGTCATTTGCAAAACTAAGTGAAAAGTGAGTCAAACCACTGCTTTATAGCTCATATTTTTTTCCATACTGCTTTCTCAGTCTTTCTGCAAAAAGATTTCTATATTGTTTCTTAGAAAAGACTGCATTCCAGACATACATATAATTACTTCATAATGTATCCATACCCTCTTATTAGTGCTCCAGAAGTTTCTATTCAGAACTGGCATGTCTTTTTGGAATCACATTTGCAGCTCTGGTCATTATTGGCTAGTGCTGACAGATGTGGAGTATCGCACAGTGGGTCACTTCAAGTTCGCTTGTGTAGTACACTTAGATTGATTTCTACTAGCAGGCTTTTTCACAGAATCATGAGTCATTGAGGCTGGAAAAGACCTGCAAGATCGTTGGGTCCAACCTCTGACTAAATGCTCACTAAACCACACCAAAAATGCCACGTCTACTCCTTTTTGAACATTTCCATGAGCTGCCTGTTCCAAGTTCCAGTTTATGCCACTTTGGAAAAGTAAACTGCATGGAATTCCCATTTGTTTTCACTTTCTGAAAATTGGCATACAATCCAAGCACTGAGAACACTCTTAAATCTGGATTAAACTCATGTAAAATTATTTCCAAGCAAAATTATTGTATAGTGATGGCAGAAGTGCTAAGTTGGAGGGAAGAGGTTTGCTATTCTGCATCAGACTGGAGGACTAGGATATAGCTCCAAAGGTTGCCCTGTTTCCTTGTAAAAAGCTTTTTTCCCCTTAGACTAATATTATCTGCAGAACACTAAAGTATTCCTTTCAGAAACCGCAATATTCTGCCTGTTTGGTTTCACTGCCAAGGCAGCTTTATGAACTGCCTGCACTAGATGCTCACTTTCCAAATGCCAGATAGGAGTGAGATATAGCTTGGACATTGTCAGCTAAAGATAATAGAGTAAATCAGATGAAAGGCCACATCATAAGGAACTAAATTTGAAGTAGAGGCAGTTTTCATGTAAAGACATAAATAACACAAAAAAGCAGAAGAATTACTCCCTGTAAACTATCTGGTGAGAGCAACTGAGTTAGGAAATGAGAGGAACACAATAAATGAGTGATATTACCTGGAAAATAAAATGTCAATATAATAATAATTTAAAAGAAACAGCAGCAGAACATTGCCTCAAGGCAGCTATGACTTGCATGAAGTAACTTTTCAAATAATAGGTAACTCAAGGTCTCAGTGTTCTTGGCAGAATTAAAGGGATAACATTTAAGTAGAGATGAACATGAATAATCCTTTTCCCTATACACACATAGGTAGGTTTTGAACTTTTAAATAAATGATGTTTAACTTTTCTTCATTTTTGGTATGGAATATACATAATATTTTCCAGCATTTAATTTTATTTTGTTTCTATCCGTTTCAGACTACTTTCTAGTATTGTGTTAATGCCTTCTTACTAGTATCTGTATTTTCTACTGACACGCTCTCCCTGAACAAATTCCCTGCCAATTTTCAATGTAGAGTCTAAGTAACTTCAGGGATGTGTTTCAATATACTGGAGAATGAAATTTACTCCTTTGGGAACAAAATAGCTCAGTGTGTCAAGTGACTCTTATTAAATTTAAAAAAATAGGGCAAACAATCTCCAATTTTCTTAGTCTGCTTGAGCATCCTTCAATGTTTCAATTTTTTTTGAAACCACTACATTACTACAGTGAGGTTTCATAAAAGAATATTTAGTTATTTAAAATTTCTCACTCAACAGGAAAACTCTCATAATCTTCCCTGAGGATTCATTGAAACAAACTGTGAACCCCTCATCTGAATAAATACCAGAAACTGCTATACAAATTACTAAAATCAGTGAATACACAGACATTCAAATTTACCTATACAAAAGAGTAAGAGGCTAATTAATTCACAGTAATTATTCTTTGCCTTGGAAAGCTTGAATCATCAAGTGTAAATCCAAACTATGTATTTTTTTACTCTGAAATATAAGCAAACACACATGCATGGGAGGGGACATCCTTCTCCATGATGCTTCTTCTCCTGCAATGCTCTCAGAGGAATTTAAATGGCATTACAGCAATGTGTCCAAAGAAATACGCTCCTCTGATTTAACCACACAAGTGTCCATGAAGTGTTTTTCAGACACTTAGATTTAAAAGAAGGATTCTAAGAAAAAAATATGAAAATATTAATTATTTTAATCCCTCCCAGAGGGACCTGAATGAATAGTGTTATTTCAGCTTCTTTTTCCAACCACAGTATAGCAAATAATTTTTTTCCCTATTCACTTATAGCTTTTTCCTCTCCACTGTCTTCCCTTTCACAGCTTTGCAGATTTCCTGTCATGACTTATTGGAATGACAGTGCTGCGACTCCACAGCTGGGAAAGGATGAACGCTCTGCAGAGCTATAGCAATGATGAAAGAGAGGGCAAATCTTCCTCATAAACAAAGGTTCAAGAGAAAGCCACATGCTTTCTTAGCATTTACCCTGCATAACTGAAATTATTCTGTCACACTAGCCCTGCTAGCCCTGTCACTCTTTTCAGGGTACTATTAATGCTTCAACTGTGGGCAGCTCACCTGTTCTACTTCACCTCACCTCTTAACGATATAACTGTTAACAGTAATAACAATAAGTACAAATATTTTGTTCGCATCTCTAAGTGGGATTTAATATCTAATAGCTGTTCCTTCACAGCTCTTAGTCTTCACTTTCAATAGTATTCAGTAAGACAGTTATGTGGGTTTATTGAGTTTCCAATCCCAGATCCTGAATGTGGAGAATGACATCTAACACCGGGCAGGAACTTCTGTTCCTCAAAAGGTACAGCCCTCCCTCTCCTGGATCCTCTGCCTTTCCATGCATACTCTGGACTGGCACGTTTTGTGCCTCTACCACACACAAATGGAACAGGCCCCCACAAGACATGCATAGCTCTACAACCAAGAATAGTTTCAGCATAATGACTCTCTGACAGAATAAGAACAAAGTTTTCCAGTGATTAGTTGTATTTTGGGTACCAAATTAGGGCTGCTCTGAGGTGAGAGAAAGTCACATGATTTGAGTGAGCAATATTACAAAAAAATCAGACTGTTCCAAGGAATTTGAATTTAGGTCATTAAACTAAAGCAACCAAATTCTATAGTTTATTTGGAAAATGTTGACCTGGTATTTCACTGTCCTGTTAGCAGGACTGCACATCAGGCTCATTCAGTTCCTTTCATCAGCTTACTCCTGCACAACCTTGGGTCAAAGCAAAATCTGTTAACACATGAAAGATGAAAGGAGAAGACAGACTTCCCTTCAGACATTGCATTCAGAAGCCAGAGTCTGCCCTTTCCAGTAATTACAAACCTCTCTGAAGGTAAACAACAGCCATTGACACAATTGTCCATCAGTCTCAACTCTAAACTAAGATGTGATTAGAATTAGAACGTAGAAGAGAATTTCCTGCAGTGATTGCATGCACTACACTTGTATTTTCAAGGATCTTTCTCAATTTATTTTTTCATTTTATAGAACTTTGTGTGATATATACACACAGAGACTCTATGATAGAGACCCAAGAGATCAGTATTTCAAATTGTCTGCACAGCAATGAAAAAGATGGGATTCTCATTTTCTGTTTGCCAATAACTCAGTTCCATATATAGACATTTCTGCCTCTTTTTGTAGGCGTCTTCTGGGAAAAAATCCTGTGGGTGAGTTTTATGGCAATAGACACCTATAGGTCAGTATTCTACTATGAATCTGGTATAAACTAGTCAATAAGAAGGATTCTGCCTTTGAATTATAATCTATTTCAGTCTAAGGTTGCAAGAATAACTACCACTTAGGAAGCAGAAAAATGCAATAAGGGCACATAGAAAGCTTTCAACTGTGAAGAAATCATTTACAGTTCTGCAAAAATAAACACTCAGAGAGAGAGCAACACTGCATTTGGAGAAGCTCAGCAGGTACCTGAGGGACACTCACTTTAAAAGATTTACTTTCTCCTGTTGGAAGATGTTAGACCAATCCACTGAGGCTGTTGATGGTTGGATATCGATTTGTGCACTCTGGGTTCTCAAAAGGCATGCGTCTACCACATGTTTTAAACTTTGAAAATACTTTTTTCCTAGTGGCCATTTCTTGACCACTCCCTTCCACTCTCTTATTTCTAATATGCTTAAAAGAGGACTTTCCTGACACTGCAGTGTCCTACAGTTTCATTCCTGAGAGGTCAAAGCATAATGATGAATGAACAGCTGCTGTCTAACACTTTACAAAAAGGCAAAATGAAGATACACTACTAAATAATATTGAAAACTTTATTTCCCGGACATACAAGCAACTGGTGATCTTGGCTGGTGAGAAGATGGACATGACGTGGCATGACCATATCCTTGGCTGTACCAAAAGCAGAGTGACTAGCAGGTAGAGGGAGGTGATTCTCACCCTCTCTCCTCTGCTCTTTCAAGAACCCATCTGGAGTGCTGCATCCAGCTCTGGGGACCCCAACATAAAGATGGGGACCTGTTAAGTGCAGAGGAGACTATAAAGGTCTCCTATAAAAACAGGCTGAGAGAGCTGGAGTTGTCCAGCCTGGATAGGAGAAGGCTCCAAAGAGACTTTATTGCAGCCTTTCAGTACTTTAAAGGTGGCTTATATGAACGATGGGGACAGACTTTTTAGCAGGGCCTGTAGCTGTAGGACAAGAGATAATGGTTTTAAACTAAAAGAGGGTAGGTTTAGTCTAGATCTAAAGAAGAAATTTTTTACAATGATGATGGTGAAATATTGGAGCAGGCTGGCCAGAGAAGTTGTGGAAACATTCAAGGCAGTGTTGGACAGGGCTCTGACAACCTGACCTGGTGAAAAGTGTCCCTGATTGCAAGAGTTTTGGACTAGCTGGCCTTTAAAGGTCCCTCTAACCCGAACCATTCTATGATTCTGTGATCTCTGAAAAAAAAATACATAGGTATTAGAAAATAAGACATCGAGTCAAATTAAAGTTACACAAGTTAATTAAATTGCGCCACTGAATACAATCTCACTGTTTTTCAGTATTCAGCGAAATGCACCTGTTTATGTTTTTGCAAACTTCTACTTTTGCACAAAGCAAATGATGAAAACAGCATAGTAACGGTTATTTCTTGGGCTTACAAGTATCTAATTTAAATAAAAACTGAGACCTCAGTTTCCTCAGGTTTTTTAAATTTTAAGTTTGCTTATGCTTAGTTTTAGCCTTTTTAGTTGAGATTTGAATAGATCCTTCAATTTGGTGAAACTGGGTGGAAACTCAACCTTTTAGAGAATTATAACCTTGAACTAGAAAAATTAAATCTTCTCATGGTGCTTGACATAATTGAACTACCAAGTCTAAGGAAAAAAGAGATAGAGTAGATTTTTAGTCTCTCCACTGAACAGACCATGTATATACAGAATTAAATTTATCAGAGTTATCACAGCACATTCCAAGATGATCAGTCATCATTGAGAATTTACTCTTTTAAAATATGATTCTATGAATATATTTAACGTGATTTTCTATAGAGATAATTATGCTATGCGAGAATCCATGCCTGTCTCTCCATCAGCTGTAGTTAGACCAATAGCAATTGCAACCAATCTGAAAAAGTGAGGAGGAAACAAAACAAGTTCCTACAAAATTTGTAAAACAATGTGGCTCATTAAAAAACAGGGTCATTCTACAATGTAACCTGAATTGCTGTCATAGGCTAGAAAATCCACAGGAGTATAACAGAAAAAGGATTAGAGACACGTCATGCATGTGTCAACCTTGGGAAAATTCTCAGTCAGAGCTTGACCTGTTCAGATAACAAGGTCAGTCAACCTCATGATGCAAATACACTGGGAACTAGATGTCTTGAATTCCAGTGTTGATAGAATTTAATTTTTATAAGCAGTCTATTCCAGAAAAAGTAACATAATTTTCCTTTTGTACAGATACAGAATGAAAATATGTGCTGAACATGAAAAGATTCTGTGAAAAGAACTTTACTAATCAGAACTGCCCTCTTTTTTCCTCACATCTAAAGAATAGGCAAGGTTAGATGAGCAAAAAAGTACTGAGATCTGAACTCAGATGTTGAACTTGGCATGAATCCAACATGAATCATTAAGTGACCCACTGTCTTTCTTTACTTTTCTTCTAGGGAACTGTTTATATTTCCTAATATTCTATCAACCTCTATTAAAATCCTCTCTTCAGCATATGTCTCCAAGCACAGCACTGTATCAAGGAGTCAATCAATTAAAACTTTCCTCCAGGTTAGGGATGGTAGGCTAGGCTTTGAATCAGAGGCTATTTGATTATCTCATACGCTGACCACTGATATACAAATGCAGTATCTCTTGATAGCACTGGATAAGTTTTTCAAATCCTGCAGTAATGGAAGACTAACACCACTGCACTGAGTCATTTTATGTAGAGTTTCCTTTTTAAAATGTCTTTAATAGAGCAAGGTAATAGCTTGTTTAAAAGAATTTTTTCTGAGTGTGTATTTGGGCATTGTAGGATTTTACAAATCACAAAGTTTTAGTCTACACCTGGATCTGCATTTTATGCCTGTAAGTTAGTAGAGAACCTCTCACATACTCTGAGGCAGCTGAAGGAATTGAAATTGGTTTTTGTTGGTTTTCTGTTTGTTTTTTTTTTAGATAAGAGAATTTGTTTGATTTCTCTTAACTGTGTAACTGTAATTCAAGTATGTTCTTATGAGACCTCTAAATGAGGATTGCTTATTTAACAGTGATCCTCCTGAGCTCAGAGTTTGGTGAAGGTACCTGAGAAGTGACTGGTACAAATGAAAAACAGGATAAGAGCATCCACCATGGAGAAGGCTGGCAGAGGCATACTTACATCTTCTTTAACTCCTAGAACAGCACTGATCATAGATTTAAGATGTATCTGCCTTAAATTCATCATTTATGTGAGCTCTCACCAAAGCCTTTTAATCTCAAATTTCCAAGTCCTTTTTAACTGTAAACTAGGGCACAATATTTTTAATAGAAACAACTGAACAACATTATTTCAAAGAGCAAAAATTAAAAAAAAACAAAACCTTTCTTCACAAGCCCACTGTATCCTTCCAGTCACTTTTTGGTACATCACTTGGGTGTCAGCAAAATTTGCACTATCCTTCCCCTGAGACCATTAGTAGGATTTGCTCTTGGCATTTTTTGGGACCCTACTAATCTGCTCCCCAGGTCCACAAAGGTCCACAGTTACTGCCAACATGCACATGGTGGTCTTATTTTTCCTGGAGGGATGGAGGCATCTCTTCACCCTGAAGTGAAGTTTATACAAAAACCAGTAACACTCTTCAGGAATAGATCCCAAGAATTCATGTCACCTACAGATGTAGGTGATCTCCTAAAATTAAATTAATGGTGTCTATAGAGACTGCAGAATTCTCTGAATTGATCAATCCTTAACCACCTTCCCTTTCATTCTGTTATTAAAAAAAAAGCAGGTAAGACTGCAAAAGTCCTAATATACCCTCAAACAATTTATCTTTAATATCGTAAAATCTTTTAATTATACTGACCATTTCAAAATGTGGATAAATGTAATGAAGAAAATATTTGATGGTTTTGGGGATGCAGAATCCTGTATCTTGATTAACTAGACTAAAATGTAAAGTTTATTACCAACTGTTTGGTATGGACAAACTACATTTTTCTCTCTCAACAGCAGCAACCTTAATACATTTTACAGCTTTGCCATTAAATACAGAGAGATGATTTCCATCTAATTTCGAAAAGCAGTTTTGTGGAAGAAAATGGGTAATCAACATGGAGAATGTCTTTTTTTCTGAAAATGCTTTTAGTCTGACATAAATGACAGCTATTTACAGGCAATCACTTGTGTTTTATATCTCACACAAAAACCAGCACAAAGTACTCTGCCTTCGAGACAAAACACTGATACATGTGACAGAACATTTTGAGCAGTAATAATCAGAAACCACAGATCCAGCAGTATCCAGAAAACAACTGAAATATTCTCATTAAGATCTATATCTCCTTTTGCTATCCTTGTTCTGATTATGTTGCATTATGAACAACTAATTTTCTGCCTCTGACAGGTACAGGAGATGGAAATCACATTCGCTTTGCAACATGTACACTGATAACTTACACATCTGTTAAAAATAAAGTGGTTTTCAAAATATCACCCAGGAGGCATGTGTTCTGTTCAGTGACCTTTGGAAACTCTAGTCCAATGAATAACTAGTGATGCATGAATAAGTTGAGAGACAGCAGATAAAAAGTGCCTATAACCTCATATGTTACCCATTAGGAGGATGGCCATGATAAAAAGATATATTGCTCTTTCATAATTAGCCTGATAGAGCAATTCAATGAGAACACAAACTTGTGTCCCTTTAAGTTGAATGATTATGAAATTCATTATCCTGGACAATTAAAAATATAATATGCAGAAGAAATGCAATGAATATATTTTAAGTATCTAAATTAATGATAATTTGCTACCTTACAGGCATTTTTTTACATGGCATCAGTCACATCTTGATAAATCTTTCATCAGTAAATCTTCCAGTAATTTTTTGTAGAAAGAAGCTGAATTGTACTTCAAGATGGAAAAACCTTGTATTACCAGGATGTTGGTAGAATGCTGCAAGAATTTAGTAATGACATTTGTGCATCCATTAGAAATCTTTATAAGCACTATGATACACGACAAAGCTTAGATTTTCTTTCTTACACCATACACGACCCACGTGGTCTTGATCTTGTGTTGAACAAAGTCTGCTATGTAGAGACAGCAACTGTGTAATCAAAAGGCAAGGAAAAATACACCAAGTCCGGGAAGATAAGATGCAGCACAAATTTTAAACATTTCTTTTTTTTTTGGTGTTACATTTAAACAACACAACCAACAAATTGTTTGCTGCAAGCCCTGATTATAGGTCAGGTAATTCAGCCTTTGAAGAAACATATCCTTTACACATGGTCTATAGCTTTTATATAGTCATTTAAACATTATAAACCCTTTTGAATTTTTTTTTAATACTATTACACTACATATCCTCTATTATGCACACTTGCAAGGAAAACCAAGACCTTGAAGAGAAAAGATGCCGTAATTCCAGTTGACAAGCTAAAAAGAAAGTAACCAAGTCGTATAGGCTCTTCACAGTAATCAAATGCCTAGTTGAGCACTGACAGAATTATGGGCAAAAAAAGCATTTTGAACACTGTCTGCAAATAGCATGAAAGGCTTATCCTGTTGTATCACTCATGTTTTTATAGTTTAGAATAAACAGTGGCCAACTTTATACAAAATATAAACAATTTTATTCTAAACCACTTTTAATATCATAAGTAATAGCATTATTCTTATTATAGATAATATTTTTTTCCTGTAAGAGAGAATAAATTATACTTACCCTTTCCAAAGTAATTTCCTCAAATTCATATTCAATTTCTGTTCCATTGACCTAAACAAAATAAAATCAGAACATTTCTTAAATGCACATGGCAGGTAACTTCATAGGCATGTTATAAAGCTATTCCAGTATCATCAGTTTACTGCTGAAGCAAATTTTTTAATATATAGGTGAGGATTCCTAAATTGTAGACTAGTTAGCTCCTCTTTATTTTGAATGGCATGTAATGAAGCCTATAAACTTGAAAACAGTAAAAGTTCAGTATGTAATACTGTAATTACTGACATGTAAAACACTTATGTAATATGGCTGATATTTGATATATTGTGTTTGTGCAAATGTTTAAATAGTTTCCAAAGGAATGGTTTCATGTCAAAACAGAAGAATTGTTTGTAAAAATTATTCTCGTAAGTGGAAGAAAGATTAATTATGCATTGTCTTATGAGCTCCAAATTACATTGCAATACAGAAACAGAAAGGAAATTCATAGTACTTATGTAAAAATCACTCACTAATACATACACTGAAATATATCTTGTTTACTACATTAACCTAGAGCAAGAACATGACAGAGGACCTTTGCAATAGACAGCCAAATAGCAAAAAGGTACAGAATGTTAATGTGATTCCTACGCTGAGTCTCAGTGTCAAAATAAATTAAGCTACAAAATGTAGAGAACCAAAATGGATTGTGCTGGACAAAAAATCTATCATCTGAAGACATGACACTGATTTAAGCAGAATTTCGAAGCCTTGTTCCAGTCTGACATGGATTTTTTTTGTCCCTCTAGGCAACTCACTTAACATCCCTTACTTTTCTCATTTCTTAAATGGGTAAAAATCTGAGAAAGCTACAAAGGCTGACTATATGATAAGTAAACTGCAGAGCAATGAAAATACTTCTCTCATTAACATCTCAGAAGAATTTCAAAGCATTACTTAGCTACAACAAGTTAGAATTGTTTTGCTTGGCCTGGAAGTATTGATTAATCAAAATGTATTAAATATGAATCACACTATTTTAGTATTTGTGATTATATGATATGTCCTGGAAAATAGTTTTGTTTTAGTGTTTTATTTAATTTATACTTGATGAAAAAAAATATTTTGCAAGACCGAAAATGAAGGAAAGCATTAGGATTAACCTGATCTTCAAGGAACAAATTTGTTATTTGTCAGAACAAGAACATTTATTACACCTCCCCACTCCCAACAGCTAATTTTCTATATTAGATTTCTAACTGCAATCAGAAAACACTGTACACAAATCATTCTTTATCTAGTCAAGCAGCTTTCAAATGTAATTAGGTACTTCTCTTATGAATAACAAGGTACATGCACCTACCAAACAAAAGCTTCCTATAAAATCCAACATCTATTTAATTTGTCTGCAATTCAAGTTCTGATAAACCATGAAATCAGTAACAATCCCCAGAATCTGTGTTAAAAAGGAAAGGAGAAAAGTCCAAACAAACAACTCGTGCTTAACAATGAAATGAAAACAGAGCAATGAATAAAATGCTTAATATGTGCATAAAATTTGTATTATTTACTTTATTATGATCTGGTAATCACATCCCACTGCAATAAAACCAGAGATTAACACAAATTTTACTATAGGATGTTTTCCTTGTCTGTATTATCACTTTAATACTTTCTTCACTTTAATACTTTTGCGTCTTTTATTAATGCAGGCAACTTACTAGGTCTCAATGAACAGCTTTATAGCTATTCCATTTTTCGTCCTTTCTTGTCTAATGATAATGAAATCAAAGCTATATGTCTCTGTTTTCATGAACTTCTCTTTCATCTTGGGTTGGTGGGTAGCTCTGATCTATGTCTTCAATTCCTCAGTCTTGCTCTATAAAGCTCTCTTTGCTTCACTGCTTATAATCGCTTTTCCTTTGCATTAAAAACTCGTTAGTGCAGCAAAATGGGAAAAAGAGGGATATGAGAAGTGAGCAACCTCTTTATAAAGATGAAAGGAGAAAACACAAGCTGAATACTCAATTTTTATTTGCACACAAAGTGATATTTTGCTTATGATCATCTGAGGGGTTTCTATTATCCTCCACAGTTGCAATTCTGAAAATGTCTTCAATTCCAATTGCGATTAATTGCAGCAGAGATCCATTATCAAGTTGATAGCAGCAAGGTTGGTATGAATTAAAAAGCTGATCTTGATCCAGCTTTTGTTATTTAAACGTATCTATCTGCATATGCAGTTCACTGCCCTGCTTGTCTTCTGGTTGCTCAGCAGACCAATGCAGTTATCTCATACAGGATCTAATAAGATTTTGTACCTACCTGATGCAGGTGAAATGATGCTGTATGCAATACCATTCATTCCTAGCATCATTTTATTTTATATTTAGACTCTCTGGCTGCACCTACATTGCTAAATTATAGTCACTTTTCAGCCAAGTCTCAGTGCTTAAGGCTGTTTCTGTCTGGAGCCTGCTGGAAGCAAATAACTAAGGAGTAAGCCAACAGTTAAGCAGGAATAGAATCATTGCTCCAGCACTGGAACTGGCTTGTTGGTCCTTTCATTTAGCAGCATATGGACATACCCTCTGTTTTTGTACTTTTCAACTTGACAGTCTCTGGCCTGCCAAAGCACCTAAAAAAGCTGTTTGAACATGCAACTTAGATTTATTGCAAGTAGTGGGAACCTCTTCTTGTGTCTCTCTTTACATGAGTTTTCTAAATCCTGCTCTTGTATAAGATTGCAGCAAGAACACACAGCAAAATTTACTATAGCTCATATGATTTTAGATAAACCTGAAAAATGCCAAATATTTTAAAAAATGCCAAATACAGTTTTCTCTGCTCCACAATCAAAGAAATCATCAGCATTTCCCATGTTTTTGGGGAAAATCCTTGTCAGCTTTCAGGAGTGCAAGTTTGACATGACAAGTATCTTTAATCTCAAATAAATTTTTGTATTTATAATGCTGAAATGTGAGGTAGTCATCTAACTCTCTTTATACTCAAGTGAGAAAAAAACAGGCACATGGAGGTCTTAATTAATTTCTTCCTACAGTAGAAAGCTCAGGTAGGTGAGATGAATTGTGCCCTGAGGTTTCCTTTCAGAGTGTATAAACAGAGTCTAAAAATGATCTGTGAAATTTGGTGAACACTTGCCTTAAATCTGTTTTCTCTGCATTTCTACTGGCTATGGATAGGTAAAAAATTTCTGCTTAAGGGATGCCATCTGTCTTCCATAATTATACACCGAGGAAAGACCAGATCTCCAGTTTAGCAGCTTTTGTGATTGCTTCCTTGGGCACGTCTGCACCTGCAACTAACTGGCGGCACAAGCACAGCATGATATTCAACCCCTGTTCCCACAAGCCCAACCAGTTAGCAGAGCCTCCAGGAAAAAATCAGTCTTTTCCTTTCTCCAAAAGCTCAAAGTCAAGCTACATTGCTTTTGGTTTCCCTCTATGATTTGGGACACTGATGTCCACTCTTCTGAGAAAGAGTGCTAAACACCACCTGTGGCAGGAAAGGGCCCACACGACTCTAGCAGGAGTGGGTAAGAGGTGCACAGGATGATGTCTACAGGACACCATCAATTGTGCCCCTTTTTCAGGGTACAGAGTCTGGAATCAAAACATGTTTCATCCAGGAACATGTTTTATTTCCAGCAGAATAAAAAAGATACTATTGATGAGGACAAAATATAGAAGTGCTACATGGGAGCAGGTCCACATGAAATCTTTAGACAATTTTGGAGGTCTGCATTGCATCACCAACATATAGTTCTAATGCAAGAAGGTTCTCACTCTCCTGACCTTACATATGTCGATGATCCAGAGAGTGAAGAATGTACAGCCCTCGTAGAATAAGCTACCATAATTTAATTAAGCCTCAATGTTTAAAATAAGTGCTTGAAAAAGCAAGGTAATAGCTTCCTTTCATTTACACCTGTTATTCTGACGGACTCTCCCAAAACTTTTGACAAGAAAATGTCTTTAAGAAAGAGATGCAATGTATGGTAACTATCTAGACTCCATCATTCAAGAGAGATTTCCTGGTGAAGCTCTCATCACTACTAGTGTTCACTCATCTTTCTAAGAAGAGTGCAATAGTCATGGTCAAACGACACTTACTTTCAGAAGAATGAAAAAAAAGGTGCCACATAAAGATTGCTCTCTATACACTATTTTGTGAAAAATCTGAAGTAAAACCCAGCACACAGAACACCCACATAAGGAGCTGGCAAACTGATTTGTTTGTTCCTTTAGGTGAGGAATTTTACTCTGACTTTCCAGGAAGTTTCTCTCCTTAACACCCTTACAGCAGTTTAAGGTTTAAGCATCTGAAGCAGTCCCTTAATGAAAATCAGTTCTGCAGACTACAATAGATTCATAAAATACTTGAAAAAAACATTCTGTTGGGTTTTTCATTTTCTGCCACATACTCTGCCACTTTATTAAGACTTTTTAAGATATTTTTACTCATAATAATTTGATACTTTTTTTTTACTTCTGCGAGTATTTGATTTGATGGACCTGTTTACACTAAAAAAGTGGATATTTCATAATTATTTCTTGCTATACTTCTACCCATCCACAACTGAATAAGTTATACATTTCACCATATGAATTTCAGTAAGAACTGCATTATGATAGCAGCAACATCATCATCAAAGCACGTACAATTTATATAACTGCAATATTTCAAAAAAACTGCACTTATCCTTTCTAATAAAAATGGCCATTAGAGTTGTTATGTTTAGTCTTACTTTCAGTAAAAGATTGTTTTGCCTAAAAATTACATCTGTAAACTTTTATAACAAGCAAAACTACTTTTAATCATATTTAATTGGATATTGTTTTTCAGCCATCTTCAAGAAAGATTATTTCTCTTATTGTCATATGCATAGGAAGATAACATGCAAATTTTATCCCTTCGGCTGTATCAACTTCACCAGTTGCCTAATCACTCAAACCTCAGCAGAATACAAGATTGCCAGATTCTTGTTGTAAAAGTAGCACCAGGATATATATGTCTTAAAAATGTTCAATGTGCTGTAAAATTAGAGACGGTCATAGAATGGTTTGTGTTGGAAGGGACCTTAAAGATCATCTAGTTCCAACCTCCCTGCCATGGCCAGGGTCGCGTTCCACTAGACCACGCTATTTTAAATTTCAGCAACACCAGGGCCATTTGGGTAATCTAACAAGTATAAGGTTTACATAGCCCTTGACAATTTCTGTGTTGTCTGCAAGACCAACTAGTGATCCTTATTTAGCCCTTTGACATCTCCATATTTGGGTTATTTATTCATTAATTGCCAAAGGAAGACTGTTGATGTTGTTTTGATACTGCTTCCCAAAAGTATTAGAAGTTTCCCTTCTTACTGTATATAAACACATGGAAAACACTCTCCTGATTTCTCTGACTTCAAATATAACCATTTTGTGTTTTTAAGCTGTCCTAAAAAGGCTGTCAGAAAGTTTTTCATGCTACTCTTCTTTATCTAAGGGAGTGAATACAATTTATGAACGTTTTATACAAGATACCTATTTTTAATTACAGTGCATAAATAAGCCCATTTCCTTCTTTCTACTCATATTACCTTTAGGAAACCAGGACAATCAATATATTGAGTTCTTTGAATCAAAATTTACCGTAACCTAAAACACAACATGATTGTTCTGGTGAAGAATGAAGAGTAAAAGACCATATGGTTTTGAAAGAAATTTATACTTTATCAGAAATAGGTCTTTGTGAACCTTTCCACAGATGCCTCTGGAACACTTGATCACAAATCCCTTCAGGGAAGATACTACCCTCACAAGAAGCAGAGCTCCAAGAAGCCAAATCCAGCTCTTTATCAACATCTGCAAAGATCAGCAGTACAGTCATGATCAACTTGTACTCTGTTCAAAGGGTATTTTATTTACTCATTCTTTTCTCCTTAGATGTCTCCTGTACTCCAGGACTTAATTTTTAGTCAGCCTCTTCTTCACTGTTTGCATACCATACTCACATCCTTTCTTCTTTCTGCCTCCTTCACTGTTATCCTGGGTTTTCTTGTTTCCATTCCCTTGGAGAAAATAACCATTTAGCAAGTAATCATTATCAGACTTCTCTGGTTAATTCCAAATTCCCTAATTTTATGTTATTCCACCCATTCCTCAGATCTTGTTCAGAATAATCATATTTTCTGTATCTATTTTTAATCATCCCCCAGCTCTAGCCACAACTCCTCATGTCTCCATCTTAACCTCCACCACTTTCTCCAATTTTCATTCCATTTGGTTTTTTTCACTTGTTTATTCCTTATTACGTCCCAAATCTGTTCTGTTTTTCTCTCACAGAGATGAACACACGCATACCAATTTAAACTTCATCTAATCCCACTTCAGCCAACTTCAATCAATATTTATGGTTAGTTTCCTACCTTCTTTTCCCACTAAACTTCACACATAATCTTCCCCTATGACTTCTATTAAGTGCCTTATACACTCCATGTTCCTTGATTATTTTCCTGGATATTATTATTTTACGAGGCTTTCATGTTATGTGATAACACTCTGATCTTTATGGTGTGAGCCATCAATTTTTCCTTTGTCTTTTTTTTTTTTTTTATCTGTATTCTGATGTTGGCCACACCACAGAAGGAAACTGCCTATATTGCGGCAAGCGTAAGCACTTGATATAGCTAATGCAGATCCAACACCTAACTCCCTGTTTTATAAGCATAATACATGGAGCAGATCAAAATAGAGATCACGATTTCAAATGGGGTTCACAGTAAATAGAAACGAAATTGCAGCCATGTGTGATTTCTGTTTAGGCTAGCACTTCCAGCTTGTACAACATTAGTACCAACAAAGGAATAAGAATGCAGAGCTCAGCTTAGGTACTTAAAAGAGTACCAAATCAAGAGGGGGTGATTTATGCTATATGTTTTAGCCTTTGGATGGAATTACCATTTGTAGAATCTGTGTCTACCTACTGACTTTAGACTTCTAGGTTCTGTATCCTAAAAAAATTGTTTCTTAAAATTGTGGCAGAGGATTTGGACCTAGATGATCCTTAAGGTTGCTTCCAACCCAAACAGTTCTACAATTCTATGAAAATTCCTAATATTTTTGTATCCTAAATTTAGAATATACATCAGTGCAGAAATTTGAAACAGTACATTCCAGAGAACTGGATGTAGTAATTTCTTTCAACAAAAAGCATATTCTTTCTTGCACAATTCAGGCAATTTACTATGGAGCTTCAGAAGTTCACAGGCACTTTGCCTTCCAATTTTTTCTGTGTTTCTGCCATTGCTGACACGGTAATATATGAGTTATCATAAATGCTCAGTTTGTTAGGCTTTACTATCTCTGCTCTATTTCAATTTTAGAAGAATATCCATCAAAGCTGTCAAAAATGTGAACAGTTCATACATTTCTAGAAATTATTTTCCCATGCAATCTATCTTTCCATGCAAAAGATACATAAAAATGGAAAATTGCTGTCACTTGATTGACCGTATTTCATTAACAAAGATTAAAAAGTACTTGTAACTTGGGATTTATAAGGTTATTTAATAGTTTTTAGTACTGCAATTTGCATAATTTGATTTTAAAGGGTGGTAGAGTGTTTTAAAGGCAAAAACATTAATACATAAACTGTGAGTTAAGTTTGATTAATTTAAACACTTAAGATAAAATTGTCTCTCAGCTTTAGGAAGAAAACAACAGCATTCTAACTGGCAAAATTTTAGTCAAGGAAAGAATAGCATCAATTAATTTCATTCATATCTTGTCTACCTTTGATAGTTAATACTCCTTTCACTGCTTTCTCACATTCTTGCCCATGAAAAAAAAAATGCAATCAGTGAATTCTCTTGAGGTTTTTCGTTCTCATGTGTTAATTCTAGCGCAAGTACTGAAGGCTAAACTATACTGCAGTAGTGCTGGTGCAATCTCATTTGTGTCACTGGGCTTGTACTAGTGTAACTAACCTTACATCTTGTATACACTTACACCTGCAGGGGGGAGCAGCCCTGAAAAGTAAAATACTTGCACAAATAATAAAAAGGAACATCCATGTACATAAAGTTCATGTACATTTATAACAAATGAATGAATAAATAAATGAATTAAGCCTTGCTTTACAAGGCTTTTTTTTATAGCAGCAGAAAGGTTCACTATTTCTCTTAAAATCCTGGAAGACTCTTTAGCGTATTTATGGGCAGGGAGCTACCGTCCTCTGCACTCTTCAACTAGAAGCACACAAGAACAGCTCCCTCATGCTCAATTAATTTTGCTGGGGGGGGTGGGAACCAACAAAAAAACACCCAAAAACATTATGAATGATTGAGACAAAGTCAAAGTGTTTTTCTCTTCTATGTTCAGAGAAAGAAAATTGATGTAACAGTTGTTCACAGGGATTAACAGTACACACCCTAAGAAGAAGCTAATACAGGCTGACTGATCATCACCAGTCACAATCTAAGCCTAGCCAGAATTCAGCAAACTGTTCCAAATGCTTCTCAGGCCTTCTTGGTAGGAAGAACTGGTTTGTATCAGTCTGAGAGAATTTCAGTGCTTCATAAAAATTTCTTCATCTTAAATCTAAGGAGAGAGGGAATACCACTTTCATCCACCTTCAATCTAATTTCCAACACAATAATGAAATCTTGAAAACTGAACCTGAAAGTGACTTTGAAAAGAATTTCTATGCATAACCTTAGTATTCTTAAAAAAAAATAAATATATATATACTTTTAAGACTATCTGTTAACTACTGCATACAACAGCAGAGATGAGAGATGCATTACTGAAGCACTAAGGAAAAAGCTAAAAGAAAACTTGAGCAAAATGCTGACACATAATGCTCTTTAAAACAAGCGCAAAAAGCTTGCAGTGCACAACAAGCTCCCTTATTTTAAGAAAGCGGTATTGGAAAAAACTATGGTAGAAGAAATACTCTAAGAATATTTTTACTACACTAAAATGCACAATTGCAACACAGAAATACTATCTCCTGGGCATCAAGTTTTCTAATATGAACAAGGCCACCAATCAGATATTTTACTGGCCTGTAGTGGTCTATAATAGAGCACTGTACTTGCTGTAGCATATCTGCTCCATAGACAGGATACTTTTCAGGATTACGTTTTTTTCTGCCTCATTCTCCGTTCATCACAGGAGCCATCAGCCCATCAAAGGTGCACACATCCCCCACCCCAGCACAGAGGCACAAGGGCAGGTAGAGGAACCTGCCTGTGAGAGATCCGTCCTCTCCCAGGGAACCTTCAGTCCTGTGAGCTCAGGGTGACACCCAGCATGGGAGGTGAGAGAGCATCTTGCTGCCGACATCTTAGCATTGCAACAAGACTTATGAGATTTTTCAGGTGAGGAATAAAAGGTGTGGGAAAAAGGGATAGAAGTGGTTTGGAGAGAAAGAAGCACAGGAAAACAGAGGGGTAAATGGATAAAGGGGCCAGTCACATGTAGACAAAGCTGGTCAGTTCACTTCTGTGTCTGAGCCCTGTGCCTGAGCCCTGCTGAGCATCCTCTGTCATGTCTTCTATTAAACTCCATTTTTACCTCTTTTCTTGAGTGAGAGGTATTCTATTCTGTGTGTGAGTAGGGGTCTATGGTACCAGCATCTGGAGTGTCTGGAGGTGCATATAGCAGTGGGAGATTTCTAGCAAATATCAAGCTGGGCTAGTTGCAGAGGAAGGTGAAGCAGCCAGAAGGCAAGGATGTGTGTTTGTAATTGGAAGTAAGACAACTAGAGAAGTTGGGTACTGAGGGGGAAATTGTCCAAAAGACTTTAGGATCCCGGGGTTGACTGAGACACTCCATCCATGTGTGTGTATGTGTTTTACTGTGCAGGAGTAAGAGCAAGGATCCAGGGCCAGCTCCTGGATGGACTGTGTGTGTAAGCTTAGCTACTGAAGAATCTGGCACATGCTGGAGAACCACAGGATTTGTGTATGTTGGTTTGTGCAAAGGAGTCTGTACCAACAGCTAAGAGAGGGATTGCAGCCTAAAGTGCTTGCACACCCAGTTACCATCTTCTGGGACTGCAGGGATCTGGGGCCAGCTCTACTGAGCTGACCAGATATCTAAATCCAGCTACTGGCAGTTTTCACACTGTACACAGGTATATATACATATGCATGAAGGAGGTGGGCATGATGAGGCCCTTGGTGGTACTTTTGTTTGTGAACACTGCTGTGTTTTTCTGCTCAAACGTGTATATTTGTATATGTGTATATTTGTTCTGTTTGTGTGTGTGCTTACTGAGAATACAGGCTCAGCCTTGGTACTGGTTGAGCACTGTCATGGAGTTACGACAGCCTTGCCTCTATTAGGCTACCAAATTTAGGAACCCCCAGCATCTTGTAATATTTCATGCACATGTACTCCAAATATGTCTTATTCATGAGATCAGCCTCCTTAAGACATAAGAATGTCTCCTGTAGATTGGTCCTTATTTTGAAAGATGAACATGTTTCAACAATGTCAAGATATATGGAAAAATGTTCCATAAACTATAATTTTTGCCCTTCTACATGAAAATCAAATGCCTGGAGAATGAAAGAAGAGCACTTCTGTGGCTTATTTTGCAAACCAACTTCAAAGTAATACATGATGCCTCTAAAAAGAAATAAAATACTATTGAAAGCACCAGCTGCAAATTACACTTCTCCTCTCCGGGGGAAATCAAAAGGTCATATGGACTGTTGGAGACTTCTACAATTTTTAAAATAAGAAAAAGCACTATTAAGATACCAGATATATGGTTCGACTAAGGAGAAAGACTATGGTGAAATTAGAGTGATTAATCAACCTTGCACTCTGCAAATTATTTGAAAAATTAGT
The DNA here is from genome assembly GCA_013399895.1 of Serilophus lunatus. Lineage (NCBI taxonomy): Eukaryota > Metazoa > Chordata > Aves > Passeriformes > Eurylaimidae > Serilophus > Serilophus lunatus. The sequence goes on along the minus strand of VXBA01005694.1, from coordinate 501,664 downwards.
ATAGCTTGATAGTTGCAAGACAACCCCACTGTTATGGGGTTATATTATGCTCACCTTTCCATCACCTTTGCAGTATATGTCCTGGACATTAGACAAGATTAATTTGGAAATGACCACACTAGTGCTGAACTTAAGCTGTGCAAAGAATAGAAGAATCACACTTACCAATATCCAATAAGTGTTTCTGCCTAGCTAACATAAAACATCACATATTGAGCACAAATAATTAATGACTCAAAAGAATCCAAAGTTCTAAATTTCATTCTTACATAGAATGATTTACAGACACAAATCACTCAACAGATGATTAAATATGTTAATATAAGACACAAAAAAATGCACTTCTGTGTAGTTGTAAAGGCAGGCGAACTTAGCAACTACATGAGACAGGGTTTCTTCTAAGATGCCATTTAATGAGAAAACTTACAGCTTTTTATACTTTTTAGAAACTAGCATGTTACATCTTTATTGGTTCACACAATTGTTTTTAGCTATTTTACTGGATGAGATGAAGCATTAGCTCATCTGTATTTTGAAAAACTTAGACTATTATTTTGATACTAGACAAAGCTGTTGATCAAGAAAGCATGAGAAAAGTTCTGCAAAAACAACACTTGCTTGATAAAAGAAAATCTCGTTATTGCACGAGAAATTTAAGCTATTTTAGCTTGTGCGAAGCTACAGATGTATTTTGAGAAGTTTTAACCATATTTTGAGAAACTAAGATATTGCTTATTTTTTGCTTTTCAGACAGAAATTTTCTAAGCTGACTTCGAGCTTTACAGAGACAGAATTACTGATGCTAACTTTAAAACTCTCAAAATTAGGCCTAAAAGCCCAGCTTTCAAAAATGTACTACCAAACTTCTGTTGTTATTTCTTTTCGTTAAGAATCTCAACAAAGTGGAAATTTATCTCATGTGGCATCTTTACTTTCCATTATCCTCAAACTAAGTCAGTCTTCTATAGAAAATTATGAGAGCTGAGATTTCTAAAATCAGGAAAACAGGTATTTGTAGCGTATTTGGGTTTTCTACTCTATGCAGAAAGCTAAGTGATCTAAATACTGATTAAAAGTGTAATTTAGTATTGAGGCTGATCTACCAGATCACTGCCTTAAAAGTAGCATAGAGTTTTATCATTGTAGTGGTTTAACCTGGGCTGGATGCCAGGGGCTCATTACAGCCACTCTCTCACTCGCCCTCGCCCAGTAATATAATGAGAGCTTTCATTACTCGTGATGAGCACTATAACAGATTCTTTGCTAATCACTGTCACAGGCAAAACAAGACTCCATGTGGGAATAATAGTTAAGTTTATTACTAATAAGATCAGAGCTGAAGACTGAAAGACAATAAGAGACACCTTTTATCTGCCACCCCCTTCCTTCTTACATCCAACCTGCTCTCCTGCGGCGGTCAAGAGAAAAGGCAAGGTGTGGGGGTGGGGTGGGAGTTTGCTATGGTCAGCTGTTCTTTTCAGCCACTGCTTGGGGAGAAGAGTCCTTCCAACTGCATTCCATGGGGTCCCATCCCACAGGAAACAGCTCTTCACAAACTGCTCTAGTGTGGGTCTCTCTCACAGGACACAGTTCCTCTCACAAACTGCTCCGGTGAGAGTCCATCCCATGGCCANACGGGCTACAGCCTTCCCCAGCATCCACCTGCTCCGGCGTGGCTCCTCCACGGGCTACAGGTGGATCTCTGCACTCCTGTGGTCCTCCATGGGCTGCAGGGGCACAGCTGCTTCACCATGGTCTGCACCATGGGCTGCAGCTGGATCTCAGCTCCGGCGCCAGGAGCATCTCCTGCCCCTCCTTCTGCACTGACCTTGGTGTCTGCGTTGTTGCTCACAGGCTCTCACCCTGCTCCTCTCCGGCAGCCATCTTCATCTCCTTCTAACTTTCTTTTTTTTCTTCCTTCTTAAATATGTTATCACAGAGGCATTCCTTCAACTGCTGATTGGCCTGGCCTTGGTCAGCAGTGGGCCCAGCCTGGAGCGGGCTGGCATTGGCTCTGCTGGACAAGGGGAAAACTTCCAGCAGCTTCTCGAAGAAGCCACCCTGTCAGCCTCTCCCACTGCTACCAAAACCTGGCCACAGAGAAACCAATACAATCATGTAAAATGTGGATTAGAAAGGAATTATGTTCTAAAACAGTCTGCACTCACAACTTCGACCAGTAGGGACTTCAGTATATTTGCTGAAACTGTGCTGAAGTTGTATTGATTTTACAGGATGGATCCTTGGCTAACAATGGAGAAAAATGAGACAGCATTTAAATGGCTAATTTTGCATTTTTATTAAAAGAGAATGATGTTCATTGAGATCTTTTTTATATTGCTGTAGGGAAAGAGAACACATTGTAGCTATTCTTAAATTTTTAAAAAGTTAACATAAATAATATGAAAAAACGCTTCTTGAAAAATACAGTGGATAATGTTGAGAGTACTACATAAAAGACTATGAGGGAAGGAAATATTTTCTATCCAATGTTATTATTAATGTTGCATTATATACTGCCAGGATAACAACCTTGCCTTGGCAAGGTAACTTGCAAAGAAAAATATCAAACAATTCTAGGCATAAAAAAAGAAACATTTTCAAAATTACAATAAGAGTTCTTATAAAAAAAAATTTCTGACATACTTCACTTTAAAGAAATGAAACACCAGTGAAATCAAGTTTTTCCATCTCCAAGAAGACATGAAAACAAGAATTTTCTTTTCTACTTTTCATCACAATAAGCTTTCTCTTCAATATTGAGCAATTACTTTCCCTTTACTTCTTACCCAAGATTATCCAAGGTCAAAGGAACACATCCGTCTCTGACAGCAGTACTCTAAATTGTGCCTAATTAATCTGAAATCCTCCAAAATGAACTCTTGTGGAATGGGAAAGCTTTCTTCCTTTTGTATAATTAAAACTATGCAGATGATGACATCTGTGCTAGCTCTTCTTTCATTTTTGACAGCAGCTTTCTGTTTAGTTCTGCACCTTTCTAATACAGTGAAATCTACCTACAAGTGCCATTGTCTTGAATCACAAAGAAATCAGGTCTATAGATAAGCAGTTATTCACTTTTACTCTTCATGCTGTTTCCCAATTCATCTCAGAACTGTGACTTCATGACAGTGTAAATCAAAATAAAGTTGTGGGAAAATAGTCTTGTGTACTTTAAGAGCTTTATCAACTTACTATCACAGAATGGTTTGGGTTGGAAAGGACTTCAAAGATGATCTAGTTTCAATCTGCTTGCCACGTGTCTTAATGATATATATTCTAATCAAGCACTTTAAGCAAAGGACAGTGGGTTTGGTGGCTTAAGACCAGAGGTTGTACTATAAAAGCATATTTTCAAGAGGTTATGTTAGCCATCCGATCCTTGCAAACCTACCAACCCAACTGATTTTAGCCTACTGCTACAACATCCAGTAACATTAGCAGTGGGTTAGTAGTGTAATATATACATGTATTAAAACAAGAAAAAGCTAATTCAAGGCTAGAGAGAGAAAGACAAAAACAAATTCAAATTACAGTTAATTTAGTTCAATTCAGGCCACATAATTCTAGCCCGATTCAGATTTTCAAGTGCTTCAAACAACTAACAGACATACTCTGCATTCTGCAGCATATTCCAATGTCATGGACAAATTATATAGGACAAATGAAAAATGAAGTACATCTGAGTGTAGAGAAGGTATATATACACACACTCACACCCATATGTATATAGTATATAGGATTTTTCTGAGTGATAAAAATATCTGACAGAGCAATGCCTGGCTGGCTTCCCTGCATAGAGGCTACAAGGATAAGAGTGGCCCAACAAGAACAGACTTTGCAAAAGCAAAGCACAGTACTTCTTTCAAGGAGTGTATAACATTGTCACCCAGGGACTGATTGCTCGATAGTGGGTAGAGGGTATCCAGAAGCCTGCTGTAAACTTTAGGATTTTGTCAAAAAGTCTGCTTCATAAATTTCAGACTGTTAACTAAGACTGGTAAATGTAGGGAATTTGCTTCTCAAGCATACCCATGATCTGGACTGAAATGCTAAAGTATTTGCACTCCAAATAGTCCAAATCCAAAAAGTATGAAGCATTACATATTCTCTATGCTGTGTCCACCTGAACCAGGGGGCCACAAATTGAGGTTTCATATGCTCTCTACAGTTCAATAAGCTCCTCTTTCTCAGTCTGCTAATGGCAACATTTCAAACATCTATAGAAAGAAGATTCTTGATTGAAAATAAAGCCAAGCATTATTGACAGGCAATTGAAAATGGAAAGTATTATAATTTTGCAGAATAGAAGCTTGAAGGAATAATTAGATACATGACCAAAGAGTGTTTTTACTTGTTGGATTGACAGGATGTTTATAATTCTACATATACTTGGACACAATAAAGGTTTTCTGATTTTTTATGTAATATGATATGAAGGACTCAAATACACAAAGTAGTGTTCATTCATGATGAAAATAAAAGCAATCCCCTAAATCTTGAAGTTATTTTACTTTAAAGAGTTGCTCTTTCCCTTAGTTAAAAATTACGTCTTTGGTAAGGCTTAAATATTTAAAATTGCATCCAGAATTTAAAAGAGAAACCCACTAAAAGCAATAATATTTTTACTTCAATACTGCTTAGTACATTTTTAAAAGATGTTTCTTTCTAAGACTGTATATTTTAAAAGAAAAAGTTTGGAAAATATTGATTTTCAGTTAAAAAATAATGGATATGAAATAGAGGCAAAAATCAGACTCGTAAGACCCATTCTGTTCTTTTGCTTTGGGTTTTCAACAGAAACAGCATATTTTTTCTGCTATCCATCATACTCCAACCTATTTAGGTCATCAGACAGCAGAATGAGGAATTTTCTGGTTTTGCATGTTTAAGAGGAGTTTTATGTTCATTAGTCTTGTATTATGTAGCACCTTTTTCACTAATGATCACAAAATGTTTTATAAACATTATTTAAATCAATCCTATTAATACTGCTATTATAAGAGAAAAAAACAACTCATCCCACTGCAGAAATAATGGCATGTAGAACACAGTAGTGGTTCCCAGGGCAAACAATATTGCTGTGATACAATTCAAGGGCCAAAAAAGAGAAGCCAAGCCAACGAAGCTTTTAAAAAAACAGCAGAAAATTCTACCAGATTTAGCTTTTCCATTGTAATCCACATTAAATGACAGGCTGAAAGATGAGTATAAAAAATAACCAACCAGAACTGGTAGTTAACAATCCGGAAAATGTTAGAATCATTTGAGATAATAAAAAGAACAAAAGATGTGCAATCTGATTTTCAAGACTATGACCAAACTAATTAAGAAAGAAGCAACAAATGTATTCCGAAGAGAATTCTATGACAAAAAATATACATACATCTATATGATGATATTTTTATATATTTTAACATACTATTAATAAAAAAAAAACCAACCCAACTCCATGTGCTACCTAATTTTGTAAAAATTCGGATCCTACACTTTTAAACAACAATTTCTTTTTACTCCTCTATTACCATTGTCTTCAAAAATTTGCTCATCAGCTATAGTCACATATGACATTTAATATTCATTATGTAATACCACAAGACGTGCTTTACTGAAGAAATATATAAGGCCACCTTCCTCATCCAATTTATCATCTAGGTCTAGGCTGCATGTACATTCATATTATCCAATAAAAGCCTTTAGAGCACTGAGTGTCTCCCAGGAACGTTGCAAATTTTCTGTATTCTTTTTATAGTCAGATATGGCCCTCTGCTCCCCTTCCCAGCCTGGCCTTTATATTCCATAATGGCAGTCCTGCTCGTGACAAACATAAATGGTGGTCATGGATGTATCTGGTCCTGATGGCTGAATCTGGCTCAAAGTGGATCTGGGGAGACAGATAAAAAAGCAATAGCCAAGAGCTAATTTGGGCAACATGCCCACCTAACCAAAATGTGGTCAATGCCTGAATCAAAGCAAATTTGGAAAAAAACTAATATCTGTGGTCAGCATGCAAATATGACTATGAGTCAATCATCTTACTCCATGAATAGTGGACAGCCAAAGAACTGTTGAATTCTCCTGCATGGCAGTGGGCTGCACACCAGGATCTCCCCATGAGTATGGATATCTCTCAAAGTTACTCCTCAAGGCTGAGAGATTCCTTATCACATCAGATACTCAGTACATCAGATACTGAAACCTGTCAATCTAACAGAAAGGGTGATTAAACATTGGAAAGGACTTCCCAGGGAGTTGGTGGAGTCACCATTCCTGGAGGTGTTTAAGCAAAGACTGGATGTGGCACATAATGCTGTGGTCTAGTTTACATGGTGGTTCAGTCAAAACTTGGACTTGATGATATCAGAGTACTTTCCAAACCTATTTGATTCTGTGACTGCATATATATAATCCTAATAGACATAAACCATCAGTTATGTCTAAGACTAAGTCTGGATCCAGCTGCACCTAAACTTCCCTCTGAAAAGAAGTTTGGAATGCAGCAGAGTCCTTTCTGAACCTTCCGACTCAAAGCAAGGGTCACCCTGAAAATTTTGTCTGACTATTCTGTATAAATACTCAAGTATATCTTGCCATTGGTTCTTGTAAAAGCACTGCCACATTTACCACTGAACTCCTTTAATTCACTCTCTTATATCAATAAAATATACTTTTTCTTCTCACTTGGGAGCGAAATGCATGATTCAATCCACAACATCAGAATAAGAATTTATTTTTCTTTTCAGGCTTTGTCAAAGCTTTTATGTACCTCCTTCAAATGTGCTAAATGCAGATGCACTGGCTGGATAACAGAGAATAAAGCTGAAAATTTTCCCAAACTCCCAATTTTGGCACCATCATGGCCCCCACACTTGCCTGAGCAGGAGCTGCCACACTCATGGAAGGGTCTGAGCTCACAGTGTTCCTAAGCAGGGATGCACCAAAACAGCTGTGCAGCCATCTGCATGGCCATGCTCAGGCACGTGTAAAACAATTCAAACATTTGACTACAGCTCACGAAAATTTAACCTACATAGTTTGAAAATTACTTCTTCAGGAAACAACTTGAGTTTATCTGCACAGACATCAGCATAAGTGGCACAGTCAGCAAAGCAAACCAGTAATGAGATAACAATAACTCATAATAAAATAGAAATAATAATAAAATAATAACAATTTGGAAGAACAACGGAAGATGGAAGAAATATGAGGGATTCATTGTGACTGAAAGGAGAAGGACATATTCCCTAGACCTTATCACTGTGACAAGATAGGGAAGGAAGGGAACAACCACGGTACCTGTGTGAATTTTCTGTTAAGAACAAAAGAAAATAAAATTCCATCATAAAAGAAATTGAAAGATTGCCCTCCATTTCTGAAAGTGCTGCAGCAAAGCCAGACTTACAGCTACTTTTAACTGAATTATGCAGCTTTTTAGAAACTAAAAAAGAAATAAATAAGGCTTATTCTGTGCAACAGAGAAAATGAGATGATTCATATATTATTAAATTAATGCTTCTCATTATACAAAGAGATCTAAAATTTACAGCCAAAGAATAGAGAACAAACAAACTCCCACAAATGTTTAATTGTGCTTAAAATGCCACAGAATAATTCGTTTTGTACCATCGAAGCTTACTATTAAATTTATTCCTGTGTCCAAAGCTTGGTGAGCCAAAGTTTTCAAACCACTGAACCTAGAAAAAAACTAATTAACTGTTTCTTCTGTTATTTGCTGCAGGCCCACATTATAAAGAATAACATACACTATAATAGAATAAGGCCTTTTCTTTTATCTCATTTAAGAAAAGCATACTGATGAAAACCAGCTCCTAAAAGGATGATTTTTATTCTCAACTATTGAGTTGAATGGTTTGAAGAATGTCAACAGTGGCAAAACGTTTAATAATGTCATTTTAAACAATTTGAATGTTAATGAGACAAATCACTCAGTTTTCCAGTATACAACTTTTGCCAGTTGAAAACCAGCTGTAAGAAGGAATCTTCTCTCCAGTGGACCAGTGAAAACATGACATTTGAATATGCTTTGTGAATTCTGATCATTACTGCAAGGGATCTCCCTCGAAAACACTCAGAAATTTTTGGAGGAAGATGGCAGAGAGGATGGGCAGAGCTGTTAATGAAATGGAAATACATTGAACGTACATTGCATAAAATGAAACAATGAGACATGTTTCACATGTTGCTGAGCCAACAGCCTAATCAAATCACAGGAAGTCTCCATCTGGCATGGAACAACACAAAAATAGCCTGACCTTATTTAGGGATCTATCAGGTTATTAATTGTGGATAGTAATGTCAGGAAAAATACCATTTTGATTCACCAAAATTTGAAAATCTATGTTTATTCCAGTGTTTAAATTTGGAAATAATTTCAACCTGGTATAAAATGGATTACTTAACTTTGTTATGGTAAACACAAGGAAAATTACAGTTAAGAAAAAATAAATTTTAATAAAGGGAAAATTATATGTTTATTTTTTTAAGCAGCATTTTTTCTTCTAAATATGTGAGTGAACTAGAGAAAGATAGGATATGAAAAAAAGAACATGAACATTGGAAACATGACCCAATTACTAAGATCTAAAAAATTCTTCTAGATCTTCCCATTCAGTCTTCCTGGGCACTGAGTATTCTTCAACAATGGGAACTGAATGTCAGGGTTGAATATCAGGGATCTAAGATTACTTTACTCTCAAAGATTAGCACTTCTGGGTGTTTTAGACAGTCTACAGTTATGAGAGAGGGTCAGTGACTATGCCTCCTTACACTAAGGCTTCTTTTAGCTTTGGACAGAAAATATTATAACTTAACTTGGATTCTATGATCCATGAAATAATATTAGATGTTTATTTTATGGCAACTAAAAACCAATAGTACCTTTCAGAAGTGCTACTAACTAGCTAGTTAACTTTAAGGATACTTAAACATCTACCAAAGATGTCCCCAGGCACTTCCAGTCTTCCTCCAAGCATTTATGGAAGTCCTGACAGTGTTGAAAAAGCAGGTGTTTGACTCGTATTCAAAAATCATAATTAAATCTAGCCTTCTGTTATCTCTCTGGACTGAACTGTCCAGAAAAAATATTTTAGGGTATATCTGCTAAACTATATTTCCTGTAAAATAAATGATATGATGGCTACATTATCATACACTTAGCTCATCTGGTTTGGAAAATTTGTCTCTGTATTTCCAAATATTTGAGAGAGAGACAAAATCCTCCCAAGACCCCATGACATTATAGGCTGTATTACAGAACCCACAAAATATTATAGGCTGTACTCAGTTTTGCTGGGATGGAGTTTGTTTTCACCACAGTAGCCCATGCAGAGCTATGATGTGATATGTGTTTTGGCTATCAATGAACACAGCTTGTACAACATCAAGGCTTTCTTGCCTTCTTATTTTGCTCTTCCTGTCCCAAAAGCAAGAAGGCTGGGGATGGTTAAAGTGTTGAGAGGGGACCTAGTGAGGACAGCTGATCCCAAAAGACCATATCATATAATGAAACCTTGCTTTCCAGGGAAAGTCTAAACTTTTGTCCACAGATGGGAAGTGGCGGATGAATTCCTTATTTTTCCTTTGCTTGCATGAGCAGAGTTTGCTTTCCCTATTTAACTGCCATTATCTGAATATACAACCTTGCTTGTCTATCTCCTATTTTCTTCCTGACCCACATCAAAGAGGTGTGGGAAGAGTGCTTGGCTGTTGGCCAGAGTCAACCCACCACATGCTGTCACTAAACTTGTTTTGGGACAGTTCCCTGGCCCAGCAGGAGATGCACACACAAGCAAATGTATCTGGCCCAGTGACTACAGCATCTTCCTAGCAGATGAAATATCATAAAATGAAACCAAAATAAATTAAACTGAATTGCTTCTGGGAGCAAGAAAGAAAACACAGGTCTCCCAGCCCACTCTCCAAAATATTATTTTGGAGTAAGAGCTAATTTGTTCGTAGTTTGTGTCTCATTTTAGAGAATGTTCTAGCATACAAATCCTGAGCAGAAGGAAATGCTTGTTTGTAAGGCAGAGACCCCCAGTCCTGTGGAGCACTATAGTGGCCTGAGCTCAGCAGCTACACTTCACTTTGACTTTTCTTATTCTCTTGTCTAAATAAGTCTTTCTATAATAGTGCCTCTGTGTCTCATATCTAAGAGAAATAACTCTTCCTAGGCACCACGCAAGAGCAAGGTGACTAACTCTTCTACAGTAAGCACCTTCTGTTTATTTATCCAGTTCACGTCACATGTTGGAGGCTGAAATAGCTCACAAACACTACTGTCAATATTTATCTCGAATGTGTACGATCATTTGTTATTATCTAAGAGAAAGGAACACTAGTATAAAAGTGGTATAAAAGTGTATAAGTACTGATAGGCTGTGTTATGAGAATAAATCATATAGACTCAGCATCTTGTCACTAGTGGAATTTCCGTCTGTATTTAGGAATTCTAACACCGTAGCTGTAGAGGATCCTGGGCACAGGCCCAGCACTGAAAATGAGAACTGTGGCTCCCAGTGTCCCTCCTGGAACAACTAGAGAACATTAAGTGTAAAATGTCTCATAAAAAAAAAAACGGGATAAAAGCCAGACAGACCTCTTGAAAATGAGACCATAGCAGATGGTTCCAACATTAGGATGGAAAACTGAGACAGAAATGACCGGAAGCCTTTCAAGAAAGCAGAATGCAAATGAACAGAGAAATTTTATTTAACTTTTCCACCCTTCCCAATTGCTGATATTCCCAACAAGGGACTTAATTCTTTTCTGCTTTATAGCACTGTCATTCTTCTAAATTGCTCTTGGCTGTGATCCTTACATGTGCTCTGCACCATAATTTCTAATTTTTATGAATTGTCAGTAACAAACAAACTGGCCAAGACAACCTGTATTAAACTTCATCATCAACAGTCTTCTGAAAGACAGAACCCAGCAACATGATAGGTGTAGATAGATAAATAATTAGGTTTATGCATTGGTATCATAAGAAACAGATGTGGACAAAACATGACAGATGAAAGACATTAATTAGGAGTTTTAAAAGGATAACTAAGATGATGCAAGAAGAAAGATTAGACACTGGCTGACTGGCTTTGTGCTACTTGCTTTTCGCGCCTCCAAACATTTAAGCCTGTTAGTCTCTTTGTGATGTGTTTGCTTTGTCTTTCTCTGTGTCCTTTATCTTCAAATATAGTTGATTTTACAGTCTAAAATGACAATAATATCAAATGCTTGTAGAAAAACAAATTTTTTAAAACTCTAAATAACACCATGCATTTATTTTAGGATAACTTTTTTCCTAGAATTAATAAAAAGAAGAGACGTTAATAGGAAAATATTGGGTTAATTCGTTTGAGCTGTTATTTATCATGAGCAATTTCCACCTATAAAAAAATTAGACAAATGAAAAGCTGTTTGCACCATTTTAATATTACACTGTGCATCTAGGTATCTTTCTAATAAGTTAGCAAAGTGCACACTGCTCTAAAAGGAAATATTCATACTTTATGTCCCTGGTAAAGAGGACAGACTTAATGAAATCGCTTTTTTTTTTTTTTTTTTTCCCCTCAAAGAAAGGCTAGTTTTAGTAAGTTACAGTTTATATGTTCAAGTATAACCTACAAATTATGTGTACAGAATATGCTATAATTCACCTAAGAGCAATTATCATTCCTGATTTTTCTAGAAAAGAATTTAGTGTGTAACTGTAAAAGACATGACTAATTTTAAGATCTGTTTAAAACTTCTGTGCATTGCTGAACAGAATTTCTATGTAAAAATAAACTCTATATATTAATAAAGAAACACTTAATACTTACATAAGGGATTGTGTCCAAGGTGTCTGTGTTGACAATTATAGGGGCAGGGCTTGCCTGAAAAAGAAAAAAGGAGAAAATAAGTTAAAAGACTTGAAATTATTAATATTGAAATACTCCTAATGCTACATTAAATTAAAAGTTAAAAAGCCTGTCTTCCCATTGAATTAAAATTGTACAACAGGACATAAATTTGGGTACTGCTCGACCAACTAAGGATGAAGGTAATAGATTCTCAGCCCCCAAACCACAGCTCACTGTGGCCTTTCTTTTCAATTTCATTAGGTTTTGGATCACATCCTGAATATATAATATCTCCTCACTCATTTTTAGTAGAACTATAAGAAACCTGATGTATTGAACTTAAAACTAGGGGATGTTGAGGTTGAGGTTTTCACTTCCCTACCTTACAAGTCCACCTTTTTTGTGTGAGGAAAACCAAGACCTTTACAGAGAATAAACCTCAACATTTAATGTTTACACTACTTAGAAGTATTATATATAAATATATGAAGTATATGTATATGCACATATACTATAGTATTTATATGAAGGCTGTATATTCTGCGTGGTTCATATGCACTTAGCTAAAGTTCAGCTTGAAATACAGACTCAGTTTAAAAAGATCTGTGAATCTGCAAAGCTGCCAAAACTGATCTTTAATTTATTGATGAAGCACATATCCAGGCTAGTTTCCAGCCACTTGAAATGCCCTAACCTCTTCCTCTTCCCATGCTGGGATTCAGTGGTATTGATCCAAGGCCAAGGTCTGATTTGACCCAGATGCATAAGCTTGGCTCAGACTCTGGAGAAAATTACAGAGTTGTGAGAAAGTGTAGGCCACAGGCAAGCACCATCAGTAAAATGTCAAAATGAGGCAGGACTGATGAGATGGGATTGTTAATAAGTCAAGGACTCAGGAGAAGGATCAACATGTAGTCAGTACAGTGCAAAGAGTGATGGAAGGCACCCCTTCTCTGCCTGACTTATGCCTGCTTGGGCAGCAAAAACTCCTCAGGCACTGTATTGGACTGGTGAAAATACTAATGCTTAGCACACTAGTAGCTCACTAGTTCTCTTTATCCACACTACATTTGTCAATGAATAACTGCCTGTACTTTAAACTTGTACAGCTTACAGCATCACTTTGTGCACGGTAAGCATAAACACAGCACTACTGAAAACACTGATCATATTTCTATTGTCAAATATCCATTGCAGGATTTTGAAGCCTACATAACAAGCAAAATTAAGAATGTGACATTAGTGGAACAATTAAAATATTATGTGAATATAACTCCTCCCCCCCACCTCCAGTTTTGGTGCAATTATTAAAAGGTAATTCTATATTCAAAGAAATTGTACATTACAACAGCTACTGCTGACTAATCCCATTATTTCTGTACAATGGTGTAAGTCATGAATAAAAACTGAAATGCATACAATTTGTTGTGTCTACATTTCATGGCATATACCATTAGTCATTCAATATTAAAATGCTTAGTATCTGAAACAATATTATACACCCATATCCAGTTATTCTCACTGTGCCCCATAACACTGGACACACTGAAGTGATAAGTAAAAGCTGAAGGCTTTACTTATAACAAAATAATGATTATAACATTTTTAGCTTTAGGCATATGGAATTTATAATTTTAATGTCATTGAAGAATAAACAAGGATTTCTTTTTTAGAATCATAGTTTCTATTTCCATGAATATTTAGACCCATACACTTAAAGAGTGTATATTTCATACAGGAAGAAAAAGCTTGGGGTCTTTTACAGTATTGATTTTTTATTCTTTTTATTTTTTTACATATTGTGTTGGTCTACTACATATTACAAACAAAGTTTATAATTTTCAGAATAAAAGCATCTTTCTCCTGATTAAAAAAATATCCACTAAAATAACAAATATATTTCAAAAGCAATTTTCCCAATCATTCTCATATCATCACTAATCACTTCTAACCTATTGAGGAAAAAAAGCCTTTTATCAGCATCAGATTTTCCTGAAGTAAAGCTAACGAAATCAGAAACTAGCAAAAGTGGTAAGACTATAAAAAATTATCATTTAGGAGTCTTGGAATTTCCTTTGAAAACTCAGCTACTCCTTCCTCTTATGAACAGAAGCAGAACCTGCACATTCTTCATCCTGCACCTCAAATGGTTGAAGAGAACAAATGGGTTGTCTCTGCAGACTATTCTTCTCCAGGGCAAACAAAGCAAGCTTTCTTTTTTGTTGAATGTTCTGTGCTTAGAGCCAGTCACTGTTGTGTGCATCAGCATCTTGATTACCCCCTACCCAACACACTTTGACACACTGGAGAACACGGATCCGGATATAGTACTTTCGATGCAGTGTGGCAAGTGATGAGGAGAGGCCCCTCAAGCTGCTGCCCAGTCTGTTATTAGTGCAGCCCAGTTTCCTGTTTGCCTTAAACACCACAAGGGCACATGGCTGATTCAAGTGCAACTTGTCCTCCACTCTATAAAGCTACAGCTTAGTTAGACTGTGTCTGGCTGGGACTTCCCCATGTTTTATTCTGTCCCAGGACAGGAACTCCTGTCCATTTCCACTGAACTCTCTGAGGGTTCCTCAGCCCATTTCTCCTTGAGATCCCTTTGAACTGCAACAGTCCAATGTATCATCTGCTCTTCCCTGTGTGGTGTTATCTCAAAGCTTGCTGACAGTACAGTCTATGCAATCATTCTGGTGATTAATGAAGATGTTAAACAGCATTAGCACCTGTATCAATTCTATATGAGCACCACAAGAAACTTGCCATCAGCAACTGGACTTTGATGAGCTGACCACTACCCTTTGGGTCTGGTGGTATAGCCAGTGCCCCACTCATCTCCTACTAAGTACACCCATCCATTCAGTTTTGCTCTAATGTGCCTAAACTGAGAATTTGTGCTGCAAGCCTTGCTAAAATAAAGGCAAGTGACATCTACCGATTTTGCTTTGTCCACAGAGCTAGTCTTCTCATCACAGAAAGCTGTTAGGTTGGCAAGGCAAAGCCTAACCTTTGTAAATTGACCTCCTTCTTTTTAATCACCTCCCTCTGTCCTTCATGAGCCTCAACAAGACTTCCTGGAGGCACCCACCAGGGTGCTTCCATTTCTACCTAATCTTGATCCCCAGGTTATTGCTTAGTCCATCATCCATCTCAAATAAAAGTCTTAGCATTTTAAAGCTTCTCCTTTGAATGGAGTGATGCTTCTCTGACCCTTCTACAAAGCAGTAAAGAATTAGTTTTTGAACCAGAATATCTCTCAGAGTTCATTTCAACACTGTGCTTACTGTATTTTTTACTAATTAGAAGAACTGAACTAAACCATCAAAATGATTATTTTCTCCTACTGAGGCATTTATCCTGATCAGACAGATGGGCATGAAAAAAACAGTTTCAGATGGATATCATGACTATAACCGCTCACAACTAATATCACCAGTGCATTTTCCTTTTCTGTTCCTCCTGTTCGTATCTGTGCATGTATTTGTGTGTGCGCACTTGCGGGACAACACATCTGTGTGATGACTTATCTTTTTAGGTATTTTATGAGGGGTTGGTTTTTTTTAATGAAAAAATTATTTAATACAAACATTTTGCTTCAGTATCTCTGATATATGGTAATTTGAAGAACATTGTCCTCCTGAGCTCCAACATTGGATTAAAGTGCAGGAAATGGAGATGATTTTATTAGCTGGGCCCTGTTTGTAGCTCATGCTTTAAAAAGGAGACTTCAGTAATGCTAAGCTGAGAAGACAGTTTGCAAACACTGGAGAGAGCCCTAAATATAGTGCTAGCCATGTAGCACACAATAGAATCAAAATAGTCCTGTTAACACGGCGAAATTACTGAAGGGATAAGTCAAAAGACAACGAGTACCAACAGGGAGTCAGAAAGATTTTACCTTCCAGGATGATGTGTCTGTATCTATGCTGACTTGAAAACATGTCATGCACCAGTTCACCAAATTCTCCAGAACGATACTCAGGTATCTCTATGTTTCTTATGGAGGACACTGACAAATCTATCAGCCAGGATTCAACAGCAGTACTTCCAATTGTGGATAAATTAACAAAGGTATGCAAAAAAGTCTAGATTCTCTCAAGAACCTCTGCCTACTGTGTCTTTGAGATAGCACTGCCTCTTATCTCTCATAATCTATATACTCATACATATATATATATTATATATATACACACTCTCTATTTAGGTTTGAGACTGGGTGAGAAGAAGAAATCTCTTTCTGGAAGTGACTGACTTTCTTCTTAGCTATGCCCTTTGACCTGCTCTACAGTCTTAATCAAGACATTGAATTACATTTTACTGAGTTTTTCCCAGCCGCAAAATAAAACAAAACCAATCATCAGAAGAGTATTACTGAGTGCTCTTGCTTTCTTGCTTTTCCCATTCCTTGTTCACTTTCCTTTCTGCCCCAATCCTTATCTATACATTAAGTATTATAATAAGATCATAGTATACTATGTGAGCTGTCAGCCTTATAGCTCCTGCTCCCAGCACAGACCTTCCTCCTGCCCTTGACTAGAAGCAGCACTTTCAGCTGAGCCATCTTTGTGCTTTGAAGAAAAGGCATCACGCTGACAGCTGCAGTGACAGATTGGTATAGCTGAAACAAAATTCAAATAGCTTTGGGGAGAAAAATAAGAAAGATTTTTTATTCTTCTTCTTAAAGGACTTGAGTATAACAGGTTTTGGTTCCACCAATATATACAGGATTGTTCTGCTTTCAGCAAGTCAGACGGTCTAGTTGTTTTTCTGCCAAAAGCGCAGCTTAGAAACAAGATAGAGTAAAAGCACTTGAAGCCAGTAGAAATAGAACAAAAAGGCACACGGTCTAGTTCATGAACATTTACCAAATTCTCTACAAGACTATGACATGACTCATGCCTCTCAGACAGGATGAACTTTCCCTCTACCATGAGTGCTAGCATTATCCTGGTTGGCTGGTTTTGCTTATAGCACTCACAGTTTTAGAGACTATTCATATTATACTGAGTTTCTGTCTTTGTTCAGCATTCATAACTCTTTATTTTAACTGTTCCTACTATGCACCAGACCATGAAATCACTATCATAGTTATGTGCCAACTATTTATAAACAATGAGCACAGAAACTTCTTACACAGAAAACATGATCAAGAATGTGATAATTTTGAAACTGCCCACCTATGCTTATTTTTAGCTGTGATTTTAATTGCAAAGGATCATAGAATCGTTAAGGTTGGAAAAGACCACTAATATCAAGTTCAACCATTAACCCAGCACTGCCAGGTCCACCATTAAACCATGTCCCTAAGCACCCCATCTACCTGTATTTTGAACACTTACAGGAACGGTGATTCCACCACTTCCCTGAGCATCCTGTTCCAATGCTTGATCACCTTTCAGTGAAGAATTTCATCTTAATATCCGGCCTAAACCTCTGCTAGTGTAACTTGAGGCTGTTGGGGCGTTTGACTCAGAACTCCATATTGCTTGTTTCCTTTTTAAGGAATCACTATCATTACTTACATTATTACATTTAAGCAAACTAAAAATAAAGAGGTGGTGAAATTTAGAGTAATACAACAGTGTATGTATTACCATTTTAAAAATAAGTTGAGTTGTCAGTGGCTTATTGCAATCTTTTGCAGGCAATGCACTCTGAGGACGGTACGTAAGAGTTAAGGGCTCATCTTTCCAGGCAGTCAGCCCTAAATTTTAAAACACTCTCTGGAACATACATTTGCAGTTTTATTTTACTTCAAAATTTTGTGTGTTAATAATATAAAGTGGAACAGTCTCTATATTTTTATATGTAAAGGGCATGCTGCATTTTGGAGATACAGATTGTCATACTGTTTAAGGCCTTAAGAAAGTAATGCTGAATTACTTTAAATGAATTTCATATTTTCAAAAGTTTCCTTTCGCAATTGCAAGAAATAGATTTAGATTTACATTTACACACAATGTCAGGAAAGATTAAATGACAATTTAGATGTCAAAACAGTAATTCTCTGGCATGCTATGAGGCCTCAAGATCACAGAATACACAGAACCTTTTGTCATATTTACCACTGAATTACAAACTGTAAGAATAAGAAGGATAAAAAGAAATTTCCTTGTTATTAATCAGAAAATGTAAAAGATACGGAACCTCTTTGAACATCTAAGGAATGACTTTGCTGCAAACAATCCTAGCTCTACCTAGAGACATAAAACAGAAGTCAAAAGTAGATTTGCTTGCAGTCTGCAGCTGTCGAGAATAGAAGAAAAATACTTCAAGAAATCCTCAAGACCACTCCCTATGAGTATAAAACAACATCGTACAAGACCATCTGATTTAAACATAACTTGCAACTTTCAAAGAAAGTGGCCTTATTTTTATATTTGGGATTTTACATTCGTTTTCACTTAATCTATAGGAAAAAATTTGCATTTAAAATTGTATTAACTGGCATTATTTAAAAATATATAAATATTTAGACCCAAGGAAAACCTAGCATTTCTGTGTGGATCCACAGGCTATCAGAGGGAATGCCAAGAAAGCATCTACTTCACAGCTGCTGGTTTCCACTGTAATGGTCTTACCTTTTAGCTGTTTAAATTAGCAATGATTAACAGAGTGGGTAACTTTTTGCCCAGTACAAGATCCAGTGAAGGACACAGAAATGTCAATGGGAAAAGCTCTATAGAGAATGACAGATAAATAAGATACATCAGAATTTCCAGTGAAGATATTATTTTACTAAATGTTACTACACATTTAATTTTGAGGTGATAACTTTCCTATCACTAGACAGTGTGGATCCATCTGTCTCATTCTAGGATGCCAAGTGCCTTGCTAAGACTCACATAGAGGTCCAATTATCACATCTCTACTGAATCACAAAAGAAATTGATACAGTGTCTGACACCAGTGCTCTAGCTTTGACCACAAATCTGGGCCTAAATTCTGTTTTTACATATAGCAGTTCAACACATGTTCTTGGCCTTTTGAAGGTGAATGGTCTGCAACCCTCAAGTTATTACATAGATCTCAGCTCTGATCTCTGTTCCGATCTCCACTGTCCTGTAATCTCAAATATCTGTCAAGTTCTTTTAACCTGATAGTATATTAATTTGTTGTATTACCAATGAGTATAGACTACTTTTTTACTTTTTTTATTTTTTAAAAATAATCTTTCTCTCCAACTGAATTTTAAACTTCTACAAAATGATTATGCCTAAGTGGCAAGTGGGAATGTCCATATGCATATATATAGACAGACATCTATAAGCATGCAAACATTAGTGTCCAAATGAGAGCAATGAAGTTGGTTCACAGACTCGAGGGGAAGCTGTATGAAGAATGACTGAGGTCACTTGGTCTGTTCAGTCTGGAGAAGAGGAGGATAAAGGGAGACCTCATTGCAGTGACAACTTCCTTGTGAGGGGAAGAGGAGGGACAGGCACTGACCATTTCTCTGTGGTGACCAGTGACAGAACCTGAGGGAATGGCCTAAAGTTGTGTCAGGGGAAGTTTAGACTAAATATTAGAAAAATGTTCTTCACCCAGAGTGTGGTTGGACACTGGAAAAAGCACCCCAGGGGAGTGAACACAGCACCAAGCATGAGTTCAAGGAGCATTTGGACGATACTTCTAGGCACATGGTGTGATTCTTGGGAATGTCCTAGGGAGAGCTAAGAGCTGGAAGTGATGATCCTTGTGGGTCCCTTCCAACTAAGAGTCTAAGAATATTCTGTGTTTCTGTGATTTTAGGCATCCTATTTGACTAGCTGCATGCCTTTTTGTTTTGTTTTTTCTTTTCCCCCAGCCTTGATGTCCACAAAGACAAAACTCCTTCCAGAGAGAGGAAAAAAGCAAAGGAAATCTACAGCCATTCTTTCATTGAATCATAGAATTGTTCAGGTTGGAAAAGATCTCTAACTTAACAAGTCCAAACGTTAACCCAGCACTGCCAAGTCCACCGCTAAAATACATCTACAAACAGTGCATGAAACACTTTCTCCAAATGCTGACTGAGGCTAGAGGGAAAACAAATGCATGTGCAATCCCATTATAAACAATTGAAGGGCTGGATCTGGACTGTGCTTGTAACCTTAATTACAGTATTTTCTCATACTTGGCCTTCCATCCTTTCTCTTCAGAAGTGAAGGCTAACTTGCCCACTATATGACTCCTTATTTTTAAAATCATAGTATATCAAGCTTACAAAGAAGTTATCCAGTATCTTATTCTGTTAACTTTTTATATCCTGAAATATCTGAAGTTTGAGTGTAACACTTATTCCTGTATGGGGCCTTTCATAACCAGCCTCAAAAACACAGAAACAAATAGACAAAAATTACAATGCAGATGATGAGAATAAAAAAATAAATAAAAAAAAAAGAGAATACAAAATGGGCAACAGGGGAATTCCTTTAAGAGAAGTCAGCATCTATTCAAGAGGTTTATCAGAACATAAGTTTCAAAGAATGAAACACCTCCTTTCAGGAACTAATCCATTACATTGAGCACTGTATACAACAGCCCAGAAAGAATAAGTTCCAAAGACTGCTCACTTCTGCTTGGTAAGAGCAGCGGACAACAAGGCTCACTTGTTTCTGTAAGAAATACAGAAAAGAGTCACTTAAGAGTTTTAGAAAGGTTCTAATTGCACAAATATAAAAAAAACCCACAACTGTTCTTGTTTTAACACTGAAGTGGCCACAGCAAGAGGTGGGGACTACTGTGGTCCATAAAATGCATCAAATTAACTCATGGATTCTGGTTAAGGATGTATAGGCAAAACTATTTTGCCAAGTGCTTTTACTGAATGAATACATATTTAACTGTAAGAACTTGAAGAAATAAACTCAAATTCAAGTTGTTCTGTGCTGGAGCAAAGAATGTTTTGATTTTCATGTAAGTGGAAGTAAGTTTCTAACTTAACATCCTCTAAAATGTTTTAAGTGATGTCCCAAATTATTCCTTTGAGTCCCAGAATCACCACATAATGAATAAAATTGAGAAAATTATTCAAAATATATCATTTGCCAACAGCTTGTTTCAAACCCTAAGTCACTGTAGGACCACTGCACCCACATTACTGCAGTTCCAAAGATAAGAAACAACCATGTGTGAAGTGCAGCTATACTGGGCTCAGGGGGAATCAGCTGTTTTACATAGTTTAGCCTCGTGTGGCACAAAATGGATTTCTCAATGGAAATGTTCTGTTACATGAATTAGTACTATCCAATAACTTACTACAGGGCTTGCCAATAATTTTTAAATTTCAGTTTTCTTACTGATGGCCTTCTGCCTGGGCGACTGGGTGCTCTGTGGGTGACTTGTAGGACAGCACACACCAGAACTGCCACATTTCCTACAATTTTACAAGTCATAGCACCCCGTAGGAATATCACAGGCTGCCAAGCTTAGCCAGGGTTCTCTTTGTGAATCTTTCTAACACCATCAGGTTGTTACTGATCAAAAGGATAGTCCCTTTAGGATGATGCAATCTTACTATAAAATAGATGGTAGAAATAAGCACATTCCATTTTCTTTTTGTTTTTAGAACCAATTTCCCTCATAGTTTAAAATTTTGCACAGGGAAAGAATCAGTCCAATTTCTAGACTTTGTACTTTGTTGTTCCTTACTGTGCTACATTAAAGTGTCTTGTTTAAAGATTATGCCCTTCTAGGCATGAATCTAGTGTCTCTCCTGCCTTCCTTCTGCTCTTTATCAGACAGAAACAGCGAGGGTTTAGGAGGAGTGGGAAGAAGGATAGGCCTCCATGAGGAGAAGCCAGGGCTGCTCTGTGCTAGACACAGTCAGTTCCAGCAAGTCCCACAGCAAACCCACCACTGGGGAAGGAGAAACGAGTAATAAGGAAGAAAAGGGTGAAGACAAAGGAGCAAAGAGAAACAAGCATATCCTGACCCTGGATTCAACCCTGTATGTGAGGGACCCCCAGTCTCTCATTTCACTGAAGGGACTGAGTGAGACCTGAAGTGATGACCAGAGGAGGGGAAGTGTCTGGAGTGAAGCTGAACCTTGCAATGAGGTTTTTTTTCCTAAGTGTGAGTTTAACTATTTGTCATCTTTGTTTCTCAAAACCCAACTTAATAATTAAATGTTTACGTAAACTGGCAAGAAAGTTAAATTCCCTAAGTCGAGTCCACTTTGCCTACAATACACCTATTATTCTGAAATTTCACTGCAGAACAGATATTTGTACAGTAATTTTATTTTTTCATCCTATTTTCTGATAAATGTACAAATCATGTATTGGATGTGAGACTGGAAAAGCAGAAGAAAGCAAAAGAACAAGGTCTTCAGTTATAAAAGAAAATGTTGAATACCCTGTATTCTGTGCAGTCATGAACTTGCTCAAGCTGGGCTCTGAAGTGAGCACCAGACTTGTGGCTATGTTTGTATGACAATGAGCCCAAGCTAAGAAAACCGTTTTCTGTAAGATGAATGTGGCAGAGTAGTAGAAACAACAAATCATAAAACCATGGAACAGTGTGAGCTGGAAGGGACCTATAAAACTCATCCAGTCCAAGCCCCCAGTGATGAGCAGCATCTTCAGCTGCATCGAGTTACTCAGATCCCGTCCAGGGGTGAGGAATCCGCCATCTCTCTGAGCAACCTATGCAAGTATTTTGCCACCATCATCGTGAAAAACATCTTTCTTACATCTAATATACAATCTAAATCAATCATTTTTAATGTAAAATCATTAACTCTTGTCCTATCACAACAGGCCCTGTTAAAAAATCTGTCCCCGTCTTTCTTATAAGACCCCTCCAAGTACTGCAAGGCCACAATATAGTCTGTCAACAAAAAGGAAGAGGAAGCAGTACTGTAGCCACATGGAAAATTATCACATAAAACTATATACACATAAAGTAGCAACTGATTATTCTTTGGTATTTATATATCCTCTACAAAGAGAAGCTTTCCATGGAAAAGGAAAGCTACATGTTCTTCTCCTAACATGTAGTCTATTAAATCACAATGCTGCAATTAATTCTTAGAAATAACTTCTTAATTCTTAGGAATAGCATTAAGCAAAAGATTTCAAAACACAAAGTCAATGCCACATGGAACCATAAGTTTGGAGAATAATGAAACCATGTGAAGGGACTGACTTCAGAAGCCAAACTGAAAGCAAAAGGAAGAAAAGTGAAAACAAAAATAAAATCGTTGATGCAATGAATAATGTTGAAAAACAATTCATGTAATGAAAATTACGTTTGCATGGTTTCCACAAATATTTTGCTATTTTTAACATGGGAATATTTTTCAGTTTCATGCGAAGGGCGGCCAAGCAGATTTTATATTTTTTATATTTTATTTATTTATTTTATTTTTTATTTTTATTTATTTTATTTTTTATATTTTTAATTTTTTTATTTTTTTAGATACAACTGTGTGGTAAATTCAACAAACTGTAGTATAGTCTCTAGAGGAGACATCGAAGCCTTGTTCTCTAAAGCTCTTTGTATAAACTTAGATTAAGCACTGAAATATGTTCTGTAAGCAGTATTCACATCTGGGTAGATGAGCGATGTGACCTATGAGGTCTTACCCCATCTTTACATTTTAGCATTCTGTCATTTCTGAGCAGTGTTGTTTTGGCTAGAATTGAATGCAGAAATGTTGATTAAAAATTATTATCTTAAACTGAATTAAAAGAAATGGGGGCAATTTTAACAGTCAAGTATCTAGGAGCAAGCAACATGGCCCTTTTTCTCATGAGGCAGGCACAAAAAGTAACACAAGGAAGCACTTTGAAACACAACCATTCTTAGATTATAGGATATCTGATTTCAAGATATATTTTATGCTTTGTAAAACACATTTAGGATGCTATTGTTTGTATACATTATTAGCAGTGACCCAGATAAGACTAGGAAACCTCTGTGCTCTCTGGATTTACTGTGTGAATGTGTATAATTAAAAGGTATTTATCCCACAAAATGAAACAAACTTCCTTGTGCACAAAGACAATATTGACCTTTCACTGTCACTGTATCAAACAATAGATGTAACAATCATAGAGACATAAAACCTGAAAACTGTCAGAACTGATCTACCAAGATAGAGAAGATGGATTTGCAAATCAATTAGGGGAACTTGAAACGTCACAACAACCCTTCATGAATTTAACATAATCCCCCCAAACACTGGAACATTAAATGGTTCATAACATCAAGTCAGCCTCTTCCTATAGCAATAACAGCAACAACAATAATAAGCAACTGCTAGATATATCCTCTGTCTCTGATATGATGGTGGTTTGTTTCTCTTTTTTAATGGAAAAGCTCCAGAAGATGAATTTCAGAAATAAGCTTTGATTACTGTTAGAAGGGAAAAAGAAAACATTTTCTGACAAAGAAAACAGTGGAAGTTATGCATTATACATCAGGTGCTATGAGAGAACACCTGGAAAAAGACTAAACATAGCACTTAGTAACATAGATGGAGCTGTCTGCTTAAGGCAGGAGGAGGCACAATATAGGCATCAGAGACCGCAGTTCTAAAAATATTCAGCTTCAGGAACTCAAACTTCTCTTATGCCTGTAAAACAGTGTTTCAACCTCAAAAACAATTCAACATCTATCCCAAGAAATTGACATTCAGACATAAGGCAGCCTTTCCCCAGAACCCTTTGGACAGATCCAGTCTCCTCCTACCCTATCTTTTAGGCACCAATCCCACCCTCCAAATGAAATATACCCCCCTCATCCAGTAAATCATGATGCCTGCCAGAAATATCACATTTACCATTCTCAGCCTGTTGTAAATCCTGACTTTCGCCATAGGACGTCTGGGAAAAATTAACACCTAATGTGATGGTCCTTTCCAAAAGCTAACCACCTTCACAGGCAGGTGCACCAATTCTGAGCACTAACATACAAAAACCCCACTGCAGACCTGACCCTGATACTAAATAAATGTTTGGCTGAGAGGACAAGAAATGGGAACATCGTGTGCTTCAGAGGAATGGGAGAAAAATGACATAGAAAATATTACAGCAAGAAGAACACAGAATCTGTGGGAGGCACAAGGTTTTTTAGGGCAGCCGTAACAAGGAGAAATCAAGAGACTCCAAAGTTAAAGTCAGCTCATTCTTTACATGCTACTATATGCTTTGTGACACATTTCAAAATGTCTTCTTCAATTACATTATAAGCTCTCTACTCATACACAAACAGGGGTGCAAGAATCTTTTGCTACCAGCACATCTGGTATTGAAGACACTTTTGCTCACTTATTAGTTCAATACTGACCTGATACAGTTAGAACTGAATAACTCTTCAGATTGTTAACATGCTTAACAGTTTAGATATGTGTCTCTTTTGCATAATACTAACATATTTTCATTTAAAGATACCCTCTTAAATTTATATTTCACATGAAATGAAGAACATGGGAAAAAGAAAGATACTCTATTTTCTAGCACATTCTACCTGGCTTACCTAAACCCGCTTACCAGAAGTATCATTCTGCATCTGCTGTTAAAATATTTCCAGTGCACAGGACTTAATATAAATAAATTGTTTTTTCAAAATTAGTAACACATATTGATATAAACATAGAAGAGACCATCTAACTTAAATGTTTTGTTTCATACACAATGTACAATATTCTATTACTGTCATTTGGTGATAAGAAGTAATACCCATATGTTCAACTTATATTTATTATACACAATTGATAAATACTCCTTCATTTAAAGCTGTATCTCAATTATAATTTTTTTGGGGAAATAAGAATTGTATGTAATGTAGCATTCTCATTTCTTGATCATAAAAGTAATGAAAAAAAAGAAACATTGTAAATATCTTTCAACTCTAAAAATATAAAACTATACATTCTCTTCCCAGAATCACCAGCTTTTAAAAGACAGTTCTTTACCAGTCATCCTTTCACCAGAAATAAATGCAGAAGACCAATGGTCAGAGATCTGAGTTCATTCAACTCAACAGAATTCAGTTTAAACCATTTCCTCAAAAAAAGAAGCCTAACCTCAGAATTTAAATTTTGAAAACATGCCTTAATTTAGAGCTATATTACAGTTTTCCTTACCGAGACAAAAGAATCAAATGAACCCTGTTCCCGATTCTCAATAGATGAAATTGTTTTCAACCAGAGGAGATAGCTTGAAATGTCAGATATTTCAGAATGCTCCATTCTGAAAGCAGCAAGATTAGCAGGACTGAGGTGTGACAGACTTGTAAAAGGAGGACTTTGGCTGTGTTACATAAAGTTCTAATTAGATCCTTGGTACAAATTGCTATCCTAAGAATAAAAACTTAATCAAAAAGCCTATTGGAAGAATAAGAGGGCAAGATTAGAGCCGAGGCAGCTATTTCACTTTGGGACAATCGTGCAACTGCCTAACTAGACTGTGTTCCACTATTCAGGAGTGAAAATAAATGTGTGAAAATTAGTGTTCCCTTTGTGTTACTTTGGGAAACTGCTCACAGCTGGTTTTCCTCAGTGGAACTAAGGAGACCTCTCTATATTTCTATTCTAATGCAACAGGCACCTAAATCTCAGACCCCCTTAAAGTTACTGCTAAAATATTTTCCTGAAAACAGAGAAATTTTGAAAGGAATGGAATAAAAAATTGTTGCGGAAAAAGTGTTGTGAGGACTTTTGGTGACAAATCATAATAATCAACCTACAAAACTAGAAACTAGAAAACTACCCAAATAACCATAGGACAACTGATGGATGATTTCTTCTCTATCCCAAAAGATGCAATGCCAGCCTCCATTTCCAAAGTACAGCTGAAAGGTCTCTTTACCTGTTCGGGTTTATATTCCCTGCACTTCTGGGTGGTACTGTAGAAACTGAAGGGCTTCCATCATTCAGGGGAACATAGCAGTTTTACCCAACAGTAAAAGCCAGAGGCCATAGAAATCCTCGAGATTTCTATAAGGTCAGAATTTGAGTAAAAATGTCTTTTTGGAAGGAGAGTATAGCATTTATGTAGGCTGTCTACTCAACGAAGTCATACAAAGTCTGACATTTTGGAACTAGATGTCACTTTTTGCTGAAAAAGCTGTAAAGCAAATCTGAATGTCAGAGTTGCTAGGTACTCATGATGAAATGGCAATATTGGGTATGAAGGATGAAATACTAGAAATAACAACTTTTATATTCTCAATTTCTTAGCTTCTTATAAAAATGGATTTCTAAGAGGAAGTAGTAAGTAATTATTTGTGGAGTGGGAGAAAAGGTGAGACACTGAAAACTTGTGGTACAAGGACCAAGGAAACAAGTGGCCTTAAACAGTATGTGTATTAAACTTTTTTATTTTATCTCTTATTTATTTCAGGACTCCAAACGTTCACAACCAAATTTAATTGAAAAACAATGTCAGAAGGACCACAATATTTGACAAATCAAGTTAAGATGAGAAAATAACACTGATTTAAAAAAAAAAAAAAAAGACACAGCATTAAAAAATCCTACAGGTTTGCTTAGTTTAGAACAAAATATTTAAAAATCCAGGAAAACCATAAAATTCAAGGCAGCATAAATGCATTTTTGATGAGGAGATTTTTTAAAAGAAATTGATATAAAAAATTTTCAAAGAAAAAAAGGTATGCAGCCTAAGGTAAAAACTGCATATTTTCCCAAAAAAACAATTTATAAAAAGACACAAAGAAGATTTTGCAACAAAAGTCATGCAGTTTTTGAGCATGGAGATGAGGAAAATAAGATTGAATACTGCTTCTCCCCTCCCCCTCTGCAGCTACTATTGTACTGGTTGATAAGAAAATCCTACACTAATTTAAATGTTATTAAAATACTTCAGTAATAACTAAAATGCAATATCCCTGCAAAGCATATTTCAGAAAATATCTTATTTGACTAAATGACTATTTGACTAAATTAATTTAGTGGCAATTCTGAAATACAAGAATTATATATACCCAGGAGCATGTTGCTTTTCCCTTTCCTTAAAACTCCTTTCATTAAATTCAGCACATTATTCAGTATAATGGCTAGAATAAGCCTTTAGTTTCACCCTGTACAATTATTTGTATCAACTCACAGAATCCTAGAATAATTTGAGTTGGAAGAGAGCTTAAAGATCATCCAATTCCAACCTCCTTCCACTTGACCAGGTTGCTCAGAGCCCCATCCAACCTGATCTCGAACACCTTCAGGGATAGGGCATACACGTCTTCTTTGGACAACTTATTTTTAACTACCCACACAGTGAAGGATTTCTTTTTCATATCTAAAACCTACTCATTTTCAGCTTGAAGCAATTACCCTTGCCTATTGCTACATGCCCTTGCAAAAAAAGTCTCTCTCCTGTAGCCCCTTTAGATGCTGAAAGCTGCTATAAAGTTTCCCTAGATCCATATGATCAGTATAATTTGCTTCTCAGAGAAGTGGAAGACTTGAAAGCGAGAGCATAAATTATTTGCCAATTCTTCACCAGCTTGAATAGTTAATGTTTAAACCACTATCTTTTAGGAGATAAAAGGGATCACTTATTGTGAAAATGGTTGCAACAAATTTGTTTCTTAGATTTCTTAATGAGCTCATAAAATAAAGTTTAATTTACAGAGTGCTTTGTCTTGTATATTTGGGAGGTCCAAATAGACCACGATGCAGCTGAGCCCATCAGTGAAGCTGGTGGCACCTTTGTGAAAACATATTTAATAAAGCACAGAAAATGCTGAGGAGGAGAGAATGAGGGAACAGGACTATAGCAGTATATTTCAATTCATGGACTTTCTCACTCCCGTTCTTCCAATTTTCTCCATGCTGCAGGGGCAGCGAGTGAACAGTTGTGTGGGTGCTGACAGCTGGGGTCAACTCACAACGACGTGATCTACCGATCCTCCAATTAAAGCACCTTTCAGGAGAATTTCCATTATATTTAAAAATATGATCTTGTGGACTACCTAAAGGTTTTCCAGTATCTCTGAGAAACCACTTCAGTCAGACATATTTATTTCTATGAAAAATACTGCTGTCAATCAAGTAAATGTTAAATAATTCAACCAGTAAGTTTATTTTTTATAAGTTCCTATAACAGATCAGCTGGGAATAGCCCACTATGTCTCTAGCACAGAATTTTAGAAATTGCTTAATTATACCTCACCTTTTCAAACCCTTCCAACTGGATTACTGACTTCCTGTGAAACATTAAAATGTTTAATTTTTAAAATAAATTTAAGTAGAGAATAGCTTCTATAAAGCTTCATTGGAGTTTTGCCAACGAGTTGTTTACAAACCTCTGATCCATTAGAAGTAAATGACAGAGATACCCGAGTAGTTCATTTGGGAAATATTTTATATTAGAAGAATAAGAACAATGTAATTTTACATTCCAGTTTATTTGTTTAAGGCTGTGGGAATATGTTGGCTGTTTAAGACTAAAAGACTTCACTAGTTATTCTTATTGAATTTTCAGTCAAAGAGAACCAAGGATAGTAAAGTGATTGCTAAATTCCAGCTCAAAACTCCTGCGCCACAATGTCTGAGCTTTTGCATCTAATAATCAGAGGCACTAATACTGCTCTACAATACTTTGAGATCAACTGAAACCCTACTTGACTAACTTTTCCCACTAGTGCTCTAGTAGCTAAAGATGCAGCAATTAAATTTTACTTTTGTGGCCTTTGAACTCCTTTTTTGGATCGAATCTGAGTGCAAGATAACTCCAAAAACATAATTCTCCTTCCTCCTCTTGTCTATCATTTTTTGTTACTGTGGTTTCAAGATAAATTTGAAACTATAAACAACTACAGGAATAGCATTTTCTGTGCATTTGATATTTTCAACTTTGAAAACATCTGTTTGTTTTTTTTTAAATTCTATCAGTTTACATATCAGTTGAATTTTTAAAGGATTTCTTTTTCTTTTACATAGAAATGCAACAGCAAAGGCATGAATTAAAAAAAAACCAAATAATTGCAGGTTAGACTACTACTTTGGTAATTCAGAAGGGTACTTAACTTTTGGGTTGACTTCAGCATTTAAAGTATTGCCAGTAATACAAAGTCCCACCAGCACAGACTGTGCTTAGAGAATAGTATTAAGCACTGTGCTAAACTACAGTCCACAATAGTGGCTTCTTATTGAACTTCTGTTTTTGAGAAGTCCCTGAAGAAAAATGTTTAAGAAGTTTCAGCTATGTTTAATTACCTTTTTTTGTCATTGCAATTTAGTAGTTCAAGAGCTGGTTAAACTGAGTTGTACAGCTCAGTACAATATCCCAGAAACGAGGTCAGCTCACACTGCTGAAACAACCATATTGTATTGACGGAAAAAACTGAAGTAGCCCTTTGAAGTAATTGCTTTGTATTTCCAAGTCAATACGTGCATCACCCCAAGAGTATAGCCCTTCCTTCAGCTGAAGCTTCTCATAGATTGAATGAGCTGATGCAAACTGACCCACTTCAACAAAGAACTCACTACTCCCTGCAACTTTCTTCTACAACGTGGAGAACTACGAATCTCAGAAGATGGAAACCCTGTCAACATACACAGACTTGATCCAGGGAGTCACTGAGATTCTCAGCAACAGGATTGAGTTTGATGCTGTACCTCAATAGTGGCCACAAGGATCAATGGGAACAGATTCCAGATACACTTCCACATACATGACTTAGCCAAAACCAGCAAAAACCAGCTAAAACATAGAGATCTTCAACAAGTAGTGCAGGTAGATTCAGTCAAGCTGTTGCCTATAAAACTAAGCTATGATAAAGGGGTTGAAATTTAAGGTCCCCCTCTGTTCCATGCTCCATCCACAACAAATGTTTGTTAACCTCCCTGCCTCAGCCTTCCCAATTTGAAATTAAATGAGCATTTAGCTAACTCACAAATGTATCAGAGAACAAAAGAATCATATAGCTGTTACTTTTGAGGTGCTTTACAAAATGTCAAGACATCAGGCAGTAAGTGACATCTGGAAAAAACAAACACGATGAAATTTTGCTTTCATCACCTCTTCTGCCCCTGGTTGTTTATTGAACACCAACTAATACTACAGATTGCAAAAAGATTTTCCTGCATCTTTGCAGGTTTTCAATTGCTTTTATTATTAATAAAACTAAAACCTAGCTCCTGTACCCCTCATCCTCTTGCCACCAAATGTTTCTACTGTAGCGTTCCCTTTTGCATTTTGGTGGTTTGTTGGATTTGCTGACCCTTCAAGTGCAAGAGGTAGTATGATGAAATAGAAACTGGCAGAAAGTACATTAAAGTTATTATCACCTGAGGACAAATCCTGACAAGTGAACCACAAGAAAAAAAAGACTTCCATCTGGAAATAAGACAAAGAGCATATAAGTAAACTCAGTGATTCCACTACTGTTTTGGCAACCATTCAAAAATGTGAAAATACAGACGAGTGATGGAAAAAAAAAGTAGAAGTAATGAGACTCCTCAAAAAGAGGACAGAAAGGAGAAAAGTGAGGTAGAAAACAGATACTAAATTTCCCCAGTTCCAACATGTGTTTTGAAAGGGCATTACATACAATGAGCAAAAGCAACCTTTTGGTTAGATGTGGCAAGCTACCATCACAAGATATAAGGACATAAGAATTATGAATTGGAAGAGTTTCTTAGGTTTTGTCCATCCAGCAAAATATTTCTGCAATTCTGCATTTTCATCCACTACAAAGAACTGATTCATTTATTTCTATATTCTCCATATGATTAACATGATGTTTTATTTCTTGATACATGTATTCATTTAGCTGATAGATATGAATCAGCACTCAAAACCAAAATAACTAGGTTCGATAACCTCAATTTTGAGCACAAATTCTTTAAAATAATGTGTGAATTTCAGGTTTGTGCTGACAACACAGACTTAAATGCATCTTAGTAAAAAGAAAAGATCCACTGAGAATACTGCCATGGCAAGTCAAATTAAAAAAGAATTATAAAAGACAATATTTTTTCAGATTTATGCCTGTAGAAGGGATCAGATTGCTCCTACTTTTACATTTGCAGTGGCGGAGCAAGTTAATAACTGCCCCAAAGGCAACTGCAGTATATCATGACTGCTTATTACGTGCAATAGATCTACATGTGGTACATTACAAAAAATGTTACAGCTGAACCAAGCGGCAACAAACTGGTCTTGCCCCTCTTCATATATCTGTAGGGTTTCGCATCTTTAAAACCATTAAATATTTAAATAATAACTATCAAAAATTAAAATAATGATTACAACAACCTATAATTTATTCAAAGTTGTTGTAAATCCTATGGGCCAAGTTTTTCAGAAATGCCCAATGGATCCATGGGAATCTCATAAGGTTCAATAAGGCCATGTTCAAGGTCCTGTTCCTGGGTCAGGGCAACTCCTGATATCAGTACAGTCTGAAGGATGAAACGGATTAAGAGCAGCCCTGACAACAAGGATCTGGGGGAACTGATGGCTGAAAGGCAATGTGCATCTGCAGACCAGAAAGACAATCGTATCTGTGCTGCAACAAAGGAAGCTATTAGGAAGCATCCAAACATGGGCTACAAAGTTGGTGAAGGGCATAGAGAAGCCATATGGGGATAAGGTCACTCAGCCTGGAGAAGAGGAGACTGAGAGGAGACCTCATAAGACCTCATAGTGGTCTACAGCTTCCTCATAAGGGGAGTAGAGGGACAATTCTGATTAGATAGAGAGATAGGTGTCTATTGAGGAAAAGTGATGTTGATCAAACTGCTAAGGTTTTTTATCATCCTATATACTAAGAATAAAAACTAAAATAAACCAAACAAAATCCTTGTTTTGCCCATTATAACATGTGACCTGAATATCTGTTCTGCTTCAGTTTGTGCATAATTGCATAAAAGACTATAATTTACCTATAAATGTATTAAAACATTACAAGCATTTAAGCATGAATGTATAAAGGTCTTGTATTCTGAATATGCATGCTCAATGTTACCCTTTTTCCAAGTTTACACATACATTTAAAAAATTGAATTCATGTTCTAGGAACAAGATATTTCACTAATAGAGCAGAAATACCAGCAGCCACAAAATTGCTGCACAGAGCCAGAATGTAAGTTTTAATTGCTGAAGTTGGTTGGTGTTTCTTTGTTTTCTAACTTATGTCTTAGTAACATTGCATTAAAAAGTTATGCTTGAGAAGTCATCTATTGGAAAATAATACAGTAGAGGTGCGTCTTGAAGCACTAATCTCTAAATTTATGACTGAGCAAACTGGTGATGAAGAGATACTTCAGAGTACAGCAGCAAATGTGGCAGCATCAGCCCCAAAGTGAATATGTCTCACAGAGCCATGAAAAAATGACTTCTTTACTTATGACTGGGAAATGTACAGATTTTGATAGAACCCAGATGTGTCTGCTGAGCAGAGACTGAGAATAGAAAGGCAAAGGGAACAAGGTGTCCCCAAATCTCTCAATTTCCTAAGCGAAACATTATTATTTCTGAATTCTTGGAAGTAGCCAAGAGCTTGATACAAGTTTCTGCACTTAGCACAAAGAGGTCTCCAAGCCCCACTGTGTTGTCAAAACCAAACTGCATACATCAGATTGCGCATGAAGTGTGACTACCTTTGGAAGAGGCAACTGCATGCTATCTTCTGGGACATGTCCCTTGTTACACATTTCAGCTCTCAGCCTTGTGCTGGCACTAGGAGCTCTGCTAGTGGACACTAACTGGGCCATAAAATACGTCTCTCAAACACCTTCTCTCCCCTTCCCCACCCCCCCTCCCCCCTCCACT
>VXBA01005694.1:434146-468061 GCA_013399895.1 Serilophus lunatus | reverse complement strand
CCCCCCTCCCCCCTCCACTCCCTCCCCGAAATAAACCCTACAGAATGAGGAAAAGTAAAAAGAGAGCTCAGACGTCACTCACATATTCAATTGATATTAACACATTCAACTCTCAGGCGAGTGACAGTTGCAATATAAAAACTTGGGCCAACCAGCACATGGAGGAAAACATTCTGTGATCATAATGCAACAAATAGCAGTTCAGTACAGAGGGAGTGTTTACTGCAATTTAAAAGAAAAACAAATGTAAACAAGGAGTATTAAAAGCCTCTGTTTAACTGATTTCACATCTATGTGCAGCACAGCTGCTCTAGGCCCTCAGTTACAGGAATCCTATGATAGTATTCCACTCTGCTGTCATTTGAATGCATGATGAAAATCATTTGTCTGGTGTTCTGTTTGATCAATTATATGAACAATTTTAGCTGCTGAAGTAACCTGCTTCTACTTGTACAAATACTAGCTCAGAAAGACAAAAATCTATATTAAAAGTACAATATATCTAAACCAAAACCAGGTATTATTTTGCTAAATTGAATTTTGTACTGCATTCATTGCTGACTTCTGTAATTTAAAAGAAAGCTTGTACCAGAAATGGAATTTACAAAGAGGATTATTTTGTTTGTTTTTCTGATATTCATTTCAGGTATTACAGAATCCCTATTTTGAATGCATAAAGAATTCCTTTTTGATTCCTGTATTTCTAACTCCCAAAATGATGAGAAATTTTGAAACTAGGTGACTATTGAGAAAATTCATCTGAACAGCTGCAGTAATTGTTTATATAAAAAGGTGCATGAATATGTTATTTAATTTCTAAATTCTATTGTAACAAGCTGTGGCTTATTTCAAATCAAACGCGGTTCTTAAAAGCAAAATAATTGAATCCATAATTCTTTTTGGACTTTTTTTTTTAATTATTATCCTTCAACTAAAAGCCACATGAAGATATAAGGAAACATAAAGCTAAATTGATAAGCTCTGTAAATCTTGTCATTGCTACAACTGGAAACCTCCTTTACATTTTTGGGGGTTTTTGTTTGTTTGTTTTTGGTTTGTTTTTTTTAAAGAGAAATCTGATGTTTTCGTACACCAGAACACAATAGAAATAGTCACTTCCAGAAGAGAAATCAATTTTCAGATTGTGTCTTCAAGTTATGTCAAAATAGCTGAGACAAATTCTATCTCAATTTTGCCATTGCTCAGTTTTCAATATAAGCTGTCATGCATCATCGTTCACCTCTTCTGTTTGGATTAGACCAAAACCATCTTGTTGAGTTGCTGTCAAGGTTTCACATCTTTGAATGCCTGATTTAAACATAGTGGAACATTAGACACAAAGCACAACCAGGGTGGTAAGCAAGCCTTTCTCCTATCATCTTAAGCAAGTTATAAGACAATGCTATTTTTTTTTAATTTTTCTTTGAGTCCAGAGAACATCCACTTTAGCAATTCTGTTGACATGCAACCCATAGCCTTATGAGTCAGAGAGTCTAAGAGACACAAAGACTAGAATCCTATTGTGTGGCCTGTGCCATCAGAGACCACAGGAAAGATCAAGGACTTACATATGTTGCAAGTTCCTGTGATGGTAAAGATATACTTAGGTGAAAATGCCTGGATATTCCCAGGAATGGATTATACATCAATGCTACAAACAATCCCTATTCAAACCCTACAGTTCCCTTTCTGTGCCCCCCTTCATTCACCCCTGGAAATCCCAGAAGCCAAATAATATGTCAAGGGAAGAAAATGTTCTTGGTTTCTTGAGGCATTTAAGAGAAACTTTGAAACATTAATGTAATTCTAAATATGGTGCGAAAAATGCAAATTATGCATTAACATATTTATGACTGAACAATCAGCAGGAGCCAAATCATGTATAGTTAAAATATAAATCATTACTGTCATTGGTAAGTATAGCACATATTATATCTATTTCAGTATTTAAATGAGAAGATATGGAACATCTTGTACATAAAAACTGTCATGATCTGCATAACCATGCCTACTTCTTAACTGTGTTTGCCAATACTTAAAATTACGTATTATCAAAAACATTATTTATGCATTAAATAAAAAATTATGTATTATCAAAAACACCAATGAAAGACCTGATACATTAGTCGAAGGTGAGAGAATATTGTATAACAAAACAAAATAAAAGAATATTCCCATTTCTTTTACTCCCAATGGCTTTTGCAAAAGCATTACTACATTATCAATCCAGACAGGGATGGCCAAATGACCCTTTGTGACATGGTGGAAAATCTGGAATGACTGACAGATCCTCAGGTTCCTGAATCTGTAGGAAAAAACCCTCATGATTAACATTGGGATTTTTTCTGTGGCTTTTGTTTTGTTTTGTTTTTTAATTAAAAAAAGAAAAAAGGAACCTTCATTTTATAGAAATAATCTTAATGTGCCTCAGTTTATTCTCTGGTCTTTTCATTGCATGCCATTCACATCAGTCACATGAACAGCCATCACACTAAGGAAACATATTTCCAAAGAAGTATAGAATCATAGAATCATTTAGGTTGGAGAAGACCTCTAAGATAATTGAGTTCAACCATTAATCCAATCCTGCCAAACCCGCCACTAGATTTATGTTCCTAAGACCACATCTATGTGTCTTTTAAATACATCACTTCCCTAGGAATGCTGTTATGCCACACTTCATGTTACTTCTGACCAAGAGAGTTCCCTACAACACTAAGAAAATTGCTGGGCTCAACACAGGTGACTCAAAGGCTAAGCTTTGACCTCCTTTTTATTCCAAACATAACCTAAACGCTATGAATTCAGTATTAACAATGCTTTCTTGGTTTTAGTAGAAAAAATAGATTAAACATGAATGAAAAAGCATGAAGTTTTCTAAAGGAGCTATCCTGTGAGACTATCAGATCTGAATACCACATAGAATGCTGTAAACTTCTCAAAGTTCTCTGTCAGCCATCAGGACTGGATACAGGAATCGTCAGAACAATCACTCATCTTCTAAGAGAACACACTAACAGCTTTTGTATTTCTGCTTTTGTACATCTACTACATGGCAGCTGCACAGATTGCTGACAATGTTTTGATGATCTCACTTCTGTGAATGCAGCATGAGGATCAATCCAAGGCAAGATGCTGAATTAAGAGCTGTCATCTATATCCATTGATAAGCACATAGCAGCCTGAGAATGGGATATGAACTTCTTTCCCTATAAAAAATTGTCCAGGTACTCCTCTCTGTTTAATCCTTACTAGCAATGTCAGAGTCACATCATATCTTTAACTCTTGAATTGTACTATCTAGCTCTCAAAAACCACGAAGGTTAAAAAAAAAAAAAAAAGCAAGCCAATTATTGCTGACTATTTGCTGTTTAACTGCTATTTTACTGGCCCTTGAACACACTAGACTAGAGTGAAAAATTCTCCCTTAGCTAACTAAAATCGATTGATGTACCTTTATAGCCAGGAGGGACTTGTCAGAAGAATGGCCAGTTGCATGTTGGAATATATGAACCTGAGAGGAATGATCTAACCTTCAAAAAACACAACTGATGACAAATCATTTCTTTATACTGTTAGAAGAGACGGTATCTCTAGGAATAGACTTTCTGCCTTAGTCCTGTGGCAGAATGCCTTGAAGCTAGCTCTCATCCCATTTCGCCATGCAGAGTTCTCAAATGAGGACTAGTGCTAAAGACCTTACAACACAAAAGACCATATTCAGTTGATACTTCAGATTTTGGCTGCTCATTGCCTTTTTTAAAGTCATGTCACATTTATAAACCAGGGTTTAGCTCACAGGCCTCTACTAGGTAACAAAACAGCTCAGTGAAGATATTTCTACTTCCAGAGTGTAAACAATAACCCTGAGCCCTAGGAATCTGAAAACACACACACACATATATTGTCAAGGTGTTTAGAGAAGGCCATCTTTCATATAGACTGCATAAAGTAAAAGTAGTACCTTAGACTTCTTAAAACAAGAACAGCAACTCAAACGCTGTAATTTCCTCTTCAATCTACAATGAGGGCAATACAGATTCCTCTCTCTCTGTCCCTTCTGCACAAAGAATGTGTTCATTGAACACCTTCAGCTACAAATGTATTTTTATCTTAATTAATCACTAGATTGCATGTAACAGCAATATATGAGTGCCTACAGGGAAAGTCCATCCAACATTACAAACCCCATCAATGTTTGAAGTATCCATGGAGGTCACCTCCTTGCCTCTACAAACCCTTCCTCCGCCCCCAAATTTTGCTCAGAACTCTCACAGCACAACAGTGATCTTTGGTATGAAATCATTGAGTGAACTACTCAAATTATATGATTCCATGATACTAAAAGTGATAAAGATAGTGAATGCACTGCAGAGAAGCAAGAAATACTTCCAGGCAAGAGGGATATTTAAATTGTCTATTAACTTATTTTTCTTCTTCTTTTTTCTTTTTTCTTTTATTTTATTTTTAAATAAAGGAAATAGAACCATAAATGTGTTTGTCAAAAAGGCTGGAAGCAAAAACTTCCATCTAAACATGATTGCAACTCACTTTCAAATTTAAGAGTTGGGTTTTTGATTTCACACAGAATCACAGAATCAGTGAGGTTGGAAAAGACCTCTGAGATTACTGAGTCCAACCTTTGACCTTATCTACAAGACCATGGCACTAAGTGCCACATCCAGTCTCTTCTTAAATACTTCCAGGGAAGGTGACTCCACCACCTCCCTGGGCAGCCTATTCCAATGCTCAGTTACTCTCTCTGTAAAGATGTCTAACGTAAAGTTTTGCTTTGTGCTTTATTTTTTTTATTTGAATGTTTGTATGTTTGGTTTGTTGTTTTTTTTTTTTTTTTTTGTAATTCCAACTGAATTTCTGCTTGGATATAGAGAGAGCATTTTTCTACCCACAACTCAACATGAAACGATGAGCAAACACAAACGTGCAAGCTAGCAAAGCAGAATTTCTAAAAGACAGTTGAAATATTAATAATACCAGAGTACCACTCTTTGCTCTGACATACTAAAGTAGAAACTGGTAAAGAAAATGGAGCCATGTACTTAGTAAAATTAACATTGTTGTCAGAATCAGGATAACAAAATGTACATTAGTAACAATTGTCTAGTCTGCATTTTAGGAATGATGGATCTATGCATTAAGTTTGGTATTATAGTACTAATCAAGAAGCAGTTTTACAAGGTGTTACGTCTTTCCTGTGCTTGAAGAAAGTAATCTCTCCCAAAAATGTAAAGCAGAAGAAAATCTGATCAGAAATTTACAGAACAATACCCTCCACCTTTGAAACTGTCAGTTCATCATCATATTTACATTTCAGATGGACATTTAAAATACATTTCCCTTTTTTTTTCTTTAGGCCAGCAAATATAATTGTTCCACTACTGCTCCTTATTTTAGCCAGGAAAAGAGATTTCCCAGTTAACATGTCCCTCAAAAAACATCACTGTAGCACTTCAACTTATATCCCCGAAGTCAGGGG
Organism: Serilophus lunatus; assembly: GCA_013399895.1. Classification (NCBI taxonomy): domain Eukaryota; kingdom Metazoa; phylum Chordata; class Aves; order Passeriformes; family Eurylaimidae; genus Serilophus; species Serilophus lunatus. The sequence continues at coordinate 462,564 of VXBA01005694.1, read as the reverse complement.
AATGAGTAAGGGCAGCTCTATAACAATTCCCCTTATTGCTTCTATGCAATATAATTGATAAAATGATTTTCCAAGTGTATGTATATCCAACAATATATGTACGCACATACACACTCTTCTCTTTCTTCCCATAGCTTGTACAATGCTTACTTTGAACAGAGAAAAATAGATTATTTTAAAGAAACGGCCAAAGTACATCAGTCCATCCCTAGATATAGAATATCAGTTTGACTGGTGCTAAATTGATTACTTATAGTCAGAACCCAAAAGTGGGACTATCCTCAACAGAATAAGATAGTTGGCATTTAGAACATACAGTAAAGAAAGTTTATAAAACAGAGTTCTAAATTATATATAAGTACATAAATCTGAATTTCACATTATCTAAACATATGTGGATGTCATTACAGAGGCATTGAAAATACTAAAATAACTTTACAATGCATCTATAACATAGCTATCGAAGTAGCCTTAGAAGTGTCTTTTAATTTTATTTTTTTAAATAATGTTCCTTCATTTTCTCTTTATAAATTCTATACCTTTGAAAACCAAGGAACTCTTTCCTTGAAGAATTGTTTTTTCCTTCAAGCTTTTTGCAAATAAAAAAATCTTCAGAGCCCAAGAAAATATTTAGAGCTTCTTGTAATTCAAATTGGACAAAGATCAATGCTAGGTTTAATATACTATTTTAACATTGGGTTTATTCTAACATAAATGGCTTTATATGCTCTGTAGAGGAAGAAAATGTATATAATCTGCTGTAGTCACATGCAACAATTTGGTCCTCAAAAATATAAAAGAAAGCTTAGTTTTTCCACTTGATACTAGATTTGAGGCAAAAAAATTTGAGCTTTTTATATATAACAGTCACTTTTGGTCACTAAAGCATCACTTTTTTTAGACCATCAGACAAAATACAGCAACAGTATCTGACAATCCTTTGTCATTGCTTTTCTGTACAGTGAAAATATATTAAAACCATTTCCATGGAAGAATTGATTTAATCTCTGGAGAGGGTGCACATCTTCAGTGTGGGCTGAGGCTACTTAAACTCCAGTGTATGCTACATCAGTAAATAAAGATATATTTCAAAAACTTATTTCAACAATAAATTCTGGGTTTTTTAGGGTAATATTGTAACAAAAGCATTTGAATGAGCTAAAAGTTTTCTAAGGGAGAAACGAAAACGGGAATCAGTGGAGGTAGTGCTAATGTTTTTTAATATTAACCATCATATGAGTGTCATTGTGATTTCTATTTCACAGTGCTAGGTTATCTGGTGTGTAATCATTTTCAGTCTAATTGCTTACAGGCATCTACACACATCATAGACCCTGCTTGGTTTATATTTGAAAATACACTGCTTTGCCATTAAATAAAAATCTATACATTTGTTAAAGCTAAAGTGCTATTTCATATTTATTAAAAATTTCAATTACATTTGAAGTTTCAAAAAGGAGAAGCAGGTCACACTTTCTCTTGTCAATAAATCTAACACCCCTCCCCCATGTTCTCTATTTAAAATATCATTTTAATTTCATGCAATATTTGAAAACAAACTGTTTACAGAAGCAGCCAGGATCCATTACACAGGGGAGATAAACACATCTTTTCTATACAGCATAATGGAATACAAAGTCTGTAGAACCTTGAGGCACAAACCAAAACATTTTAACAAGAAAATGCTTCTAGGAGGACCCCACAATTATCACAGGCAACAGAGAAGCAATATTCAAACAAAGACATTACCATCCAAAAGCTTGTCCTTGCACAAAAAAAAATAAAAATAAAAAAAGTCCAGAATAAACCACTAAACACACATCAAGACATATCACAAAAAGTTGTCGACACCACCAAACCTCACTTTCTTTCCCTGGAGCATCCTCCAAGTCGCTTGGAGAGTGAAGAATCAGCTCACCTGCACCGGGGGGGCCCAGCCGTGGGCACAGGCGCACTCAGCCCACCACTGCCCTGGGCTGCCCTGGGGCTTGGCTGGGGATTTAGGGGGGCTCCTCCGCACTGTGTTCCACAAAGGGACAAACTTGCTCCTGCTCTGGTTGGCACCGCCGGGTCCCCAAGAGGGAAGCGCCTGCGAGCTATACTGGAGGCCCGGGGGATGCTGGTGCCAGCGGCAGGCGCAGTGAGCATCCCTGGCGGCGGGGGGCACATTCCTGCCCCCGTGCGAGCCCTCGGCCCCCCGGCCGCAGCTGCGCTGGGGGGGAAGGTGCGCGTGCATGGCGCGCCCGGGGCTTCCTTTGGCCACTTGGCATGGAAGCGCTTCTCCTGGCAGAGGTGAGGTCTTGTGGCGGGGCCTGTCCAGCCCCTTGGCAGCAGCTAGCGGCAGGGCATGGCGGGAGCAGGGAGCAGCGGGAGCTGCTGCCCAGCAGCCCTGTGTCAATACCGGACTCCACTCGCGCGGAGACTTGACAGCATCCCCGCTGCAGGCAGAAGCAATCAATGCTCTGCGTGGCTGGGACGCACGCCTGCATCCCTTTCTGGATGACAAACCACGGGAAGGGAAGAAAAAAAAAATCCCGACAAAAACCACGCTTAGAAAATTTCAGGAAGAGTTAGTTTTCCTTCTAGCTGACCCTGGCACAAGTCACAGGCATCCTGCTGAAGCACATTTATATGTACAAGCTTTACAGGCAAAGTGCTTTCTTGTGGAAATAGCATCTAGACAAAGTAGTGAAAGAGATACTCCTTTGCCAATGATCCAAACAGACGCGGGAGTGTTTTTTTCCCCTGCATGCCTGAAAAGACCTTGTCAACAAAATTGCATCAGAAGATGCAAATGACAAGTTCGGGAAGAATGTTATCTGCCCTAAATGCTAAACCACAGCATGAGCGCGAGTATGTGCTAATGTGCATGAGCCCATGTGCACAAACGTAACACAGAACAGGAGGCTGAATTTAAAGCCATCTAGAAAAAAATCTGTGCCACATATTGACAAATCTCCAGCATCTTATATATGTAAATGTGAATATATTTATTTGTGTGTAAGATCTTCAAGATTCTGATTGATGAATCATTTCCTCTGTTTTTTCACCCTTTACAAATTCTTCTTGCCAATAACTATCTCTACAGAGTCTACTGTAAGTCCTCTCTTGGGTTTTTCTTACTAATACAATCTCTTTACCTTAAATTTTCCTGAAATCTTTATTTGCAAGATTTTCTTTTATTTCTTCTCATAGAAGTGAGCGGAGTGTAAAGTGTATAAATCTGGGCTGGTTGTTCCAAGCATCTGAAGAGGTTGAGGGGTATTCTTCAGACTCAAGTACCTAAGTCCTTAGTCCCTTAAGACTCAGTGGGTCTTGGACCCATATATATGTATGGTATTTTTAAATTTTCTTTTAACATAAGCATATCTCTGGTGCATTTAACCATAGGAAACAACAAATTAATTTCAAAAAACAAATATAACACTGTATGATAGAATACTTTTATGTCTACCGGTGTACAACTAGGATTTAAGTACCAAAAAATTAAAATGAAGATTTAACTAGTTTTACTATTCCAAAGTCTAAGACAAATCTACTTGCAAAGTCTTCAAAGACAAACAGACAACGATGACAATCTGCAAATATACTTCCAGATGAGATAAATTAATTTTTACAAATGCTTTGGTGCAAAAAAATTTGATTGAGCTATTTAATTCCTCCTAAATTGCTAACCTAAAATTTCTCAAAGCTCAGACATTGCTAAAATACATAACAATAAGACCTGGCAGCGATTCTAGATTTAAGGAAAAAAAAATTGCAATGCATTAACAGTGGAGAAAATATTTTGACAATATTGTAATTCAAATTGCCACATATGAAACTTGTGTCAGTTTTAACTGTATTTTCATTCAAGGTGCTTGTCCCAGCTGTATTAAACTGATGTGATAATGCAAGGTTTGTTCAGAACGTCGCTGAAAAGCCAAGATTGTACACCATGTATTCTCACATAACAAAAACCCAGTTGCAAGTGCTCATATAGCTTTACATACAGTTAAGGTCTCTTCATATTTTACAAACAAATATTAATGCACTTCTGAATTGCAAGTGTAGATGTGGAAGTCTGAGAAAAGGGTGTCTACAAAGGAATCATTGCTACATGTAAAAAAAAAGTAAAAATACATAAGACTGAATTTAGGTTTTTGCAATTTTAATCAAACATAAGAATTGAAGGTGTACGAGCTGTCCAGAAAGCTGCTTTCCTGTAGTGGTCAAGGGAAATTCAACTCTGAGCTGAGCACCTAAGAACTTGTGTACCAGAAGATAAGTCATTACTGCATCATCTCCAGCAGGACTACCTCTATTAAAAGAAATATATCTGTCACCAGTAAGTGATGATATAAATGATATACATATTTATTTGTATACTATACTATACTATATATATATATATATATATATATATATACATATATATATGTAAGACGAACCACTAATGAAGCCATATACATTCATTCCTATCATTGTAGACCTGTATTAGCAGTGTCCACCACCTTAAGACTATCAGCCTTTTTGTCACATAGCAAGCCACCTAGTTCATTAAAAAGAAAAGCTCACATATAAATTTCAAAAAGGCCACTAAAATGAAGATATATACAGAGAGAGAATCAGGGCAAGCAACAGCTACAACAGTGCTGGGGTGTGGAAAGAATCTACACATTCTTTGACCAGACATAGCCTGCAGACCACCTACACATAAAAAGTTCTGTTCCGGCACACTAAAATGTCTATCACAAAGCCCCCTAGCCCTATATTTTAAAGAAGTATATGACCTTTTAGCACTCTTACTGTATTCCAACCAGAACAATGCAGAACTGCAAAGGCATCCATGCTCTTGATTGTAACATTTATGCATACGCTGTTGAAACAGCATATTTGAAATAGCCTCTTATCAGAATGTGGAAAAAGTTGGGTGACCCTTAACCTACACAACATTTCTAGGCTATTTCATACTTTAAATATTCACAATGAAAAAAAAATCCTTTAAATAAATTATTTTACTCTCGTTTTTTTTTAAAAGTTGTCACTGCTTATGCGACAGCAACACTCGAATATGGGATATATATGTGCAACTAATTGCCAGACAACATGGTAAGATGGATTCAAAAAATAATGCAATTTCATCCACTGTAATTGAGCCATTGTATTAGAGAGGATGGCACGCACCTCTGGATGAACTTGGATTAACACATGGCTCAAATCCACATGCCCAACTGTCATCCTAATTTGATAGTAACTGCTGCACAAAGCAAAACTGAATATTGTATAATATACAATGTGAACTGTGTTTCACCCAATACTTTTGTGGAAAAATCTCACTGATTTTCTTTATAAAATATTAAGTAGGCATGACAAAATGGAGGAAATATATTTAGCTGATACTCTACCAGCACAAATAACTGTAACTGGATTACAGTAATGTTGGACATACACCAGAAATAAATGCAGAGTATAGTTTGCTTCTGGCAAAAATGTGCATATGGGAAAGAAAAAAAGTGCATATGGTAAAAAAAAAATTATTAATAGAGTTCTGAAAGCGAAGCTATCATCATGGGCAAAGATATTTAGATGTAGTAACAGATTTTTCCTTCCAAACAATAATGTAATGTTATGCAACCATAAAAATACAGAATAAAAGAATAATAAACATGGAGTGGACCAACTTATTTAGTGATCCTAAATTTTTACAGATACTTTTCTTGAAATTAAAATAATGAGAACTATTATTAATATGATAGCAAGGCTACTGAAAGAAGTCAAATGTGATTTCTTGGCAGCTTTGCCTGGTTGGTTGACTGGCTGCTGAAAAGCAATTATGTTTGTATAGAATAGTCCCAGTTGTGGCATGGGCTAGAAGGAAAGGTTATGACTAGTCCAAGATTAGGCCAGGAGCCGACTGATCTGGTATAACTCATCATTATCATAGGACACCTAGGAAATCTTGGACAAATAATTTAATTACCATAACTATTCATATGTAAGATGAAAAAAAATCCACTTCATTTAATGATACAAGAACATAAGGGGTGGGGAAGGACGCAGCTGAAATATAACAGCAAAACAGCTCAGCTGCTTTTTCAGGCCTGAGTAGTTCTCTCTTCCTCCAGGTGCGCAAGACAAGAGCCATGCTGGTCTACAACACAAAAAATAAAATGGTAGAAGAAGAAAAAAAAGGTGATTATTTAAAAATTTCACCTTTAAAGAAATGTGATTGGAAATGTATCAATGGCTTTTAAGAGTAATATTTTGTTTACTTGAAAAAAAATTGTATGATCCCCATATCCTTTAAACAACAGGATGTTTCTCAATCTTTGAAGTTTTACACAAAAATATCAACACAGCACTGAGACACAGCTCCCTGGACAACAGATCAGCATCTATGACCAAGAGTATGTTCTTTTCATTTTTTTGGGGAGGTTAGGAAAGCTTAAGGAGTTGCAAAAACAAACATAACCATTTTCAGTGTTAGCTGCATGTCCTAGGGTTAACATAAGGACAATAATTTAGAAGTCAAGGTACAATGAAAAAGAAAAATGACAAGGATTTGGAAGGGAGTTATATCAAGAGGAGAAAACAACTCTCAGCTGGGAATATTAAGTCAAAGTCAATCATGTCAAAGCTGGTGGAGAACAGTGCAGCAGGTTTACCAGTTCACATCCAAGTGAATCAAAGAATCATAAAATTTCAGAGGAATGAAATACAAGGGCATTTTGATGCCAATATAGAAATTTCCCTTACTGGACTTGCTATTTTCAGGTAGAGAAGTTGTACTGGTTTTGGCTGGTGTAGAGTTAATTTAGAGATGTTTTTGTTATTGTGAAGCAGTGGTTACACAGACCCAAGACCTTTTCTCTTCTGGTACTGCCATGCTGGCCAGGAGGCTGGGGGTGCACCTATTTATGGCATGAGATTTTTTATTTTGAAAGACAAATTCAACTACACTGAGTCTCCATTCAGACAGCAATATAAGCAGGAAAGTATACCATAAATAATCAGGAGATATTCATAGAGTAAATCAATCAGGACCTTTTTAGTCACATTGCATAAAGATATGCACTGCATTAATTGTATTAACTAAGAGGACGATATAACCAACATAAAATTTTTACTCCAATGCTAGCTCTCCATGTAGAAAACAAAAATGCCCATTAGCCAACTAAATATTTCTTTTTTAGGTGCAATGCCTATTAAAATATCTTCTTTCTAACTGATTACTTCCCATTAAAGTTATTTTGAAAGAACTTATCTCAAATTTATGTGAAGGCAATGAAAAATTGTTTCTTCCCTATGAAGCTATTTGTGTAACATATCTTTAAGCAGGTTGCACAGTTCTGGCACTGTTATGGAACAATTAGAAGTTTCTGCTGCAGATAAATGGAAAGCAGAAAGATGTGATCACACACCACAGCCAAAATAACAAGCTTTATAGCATATCAAGAACTGAAGCTACTAACTTCCCTCTTCAGCATTTGGAAAGCCAAGACTTGTTTTAATTAACAAACTTCACAACAAAAGCAAAACCGTTTGACTGGAACATAACTGATCCAATATTAAAGAATGAAAATCTGTCTTGTTTCTCTACAGTCCATGTCTGTTCACCCCTGACATTTCATTTCAGTTGAAAAAAATGCCTAAAAATATTTCTCAAACAGGAATAGCCTAGTGTGTTTTTGGGAAGGAATTACATACAGATCTGTATGTAGTGTATTTATAGATAAGGACAGTACCTGAATCAAAAACGGGTGACACAGAAACAAGATGAATCTTTGATGGCTTTATAATGAAGAGAACTTTAGCCATAAACACAATCACTCTAGACGCAAGATATTATTATATTTTTTGGTATTTTTTCATAATATCAGTCTTCATTAGTTGGAAAAGTAAAAACAATCTATTGGCATTATTTGCAGCATTTATAACATTATCTCTTATCTGCACCAAGCAACCTCAAAGACCCAGATGCATTGCTCTTTGCTTTGATAGAGCTACAAGTTATTGAGCTTGATGCAGGATTCACAGGGTATAATTCTAGAGTCTGTTATACAGTAGGTTAAACAAACCACAATTGCCTGACTAGCTCTATACAATATATTAAACCAAGTTAATGGCTAAGATAAAAAGTAGTTTCTCTGTATTAGTGGATGTAACAGCTACTATTCATATCTACTTAGTTTTAGGAAGAGAAGACCTAATCATAAGGATGATTATTTAAAAAATAAAAAAAAAATAAAAAAAATCCAGGAAAGAAACCTTTGATTACAAAACACATGACTTCTCTTGGAATCACTTGCTGTCTTAGGATAACAATCTGGTCCACATAACAAAGACAGAATGAAAGAACATTAGCTTCTAAAGGAAAAAGAGTTATTATATATTGTAAAGTGCCAAATTGCATTTAGGTAATTCAAACATATCTGTCCTCTTTCTCATTTTGGTAAAAATCTCTGATGTTTTACTTTTTTAATGTGTGATGGCAAACATGACCAGAGGAAAAAAAAGCAACCTGAAACTGAAGTCATGACAACATTTTAGAATCATAGAATCATGGACTGATTACAGTTGAAAGGGACCTTAAATATCATCTAGTTCCAAGTCTCCTGCCATGGGCAGGAACGCTTTGCACTAAACAGGTTGCTCAAAGTTCCATCCAACCTGACCTTGAACACTTCCAGCCATGGGGCATCCACAAGCTTTCTGGGCAACCTCTCCCTGTTCCTCACTATCCTCACAGCGAAGAATTTCCTCCTAATATCAGAGCTAAATCTGCCCTCCTTCAGCTTAAGGCCATTCTCCCTTGATCTATCACTTCAGACCTACGTAAAAAGTCCCTCTCCAGCCTTCTCCTAGGCCCCCTTTAGGTACTGGGAAGCTACTTCTGATCTCCTCGGGCCTCCCTATAGCCTTCTCTTATCCATTATGAACAGCATCAAGTCTCATAGGCTGTCTTCATCAGACAGATCTGCGATCAACTTAGCGGCTGTTCTGTAGGCTTGTTCCAACAGGTCCATGTCATTCTTGTGTTGGGGGCCCCAGACCTGGACACAGTACTGCAAGTGGGATCTCATGAGAGCAGAGGGCAGAATCACCTCTCTCAATCTGTGGGACATGATGCTTTTGATACAGACCAGGACACAGTTGGCTCTCTGTCTTGTGACCCGTATGTATTGTTGGGTCATGTCGAGCTTCTTGTCTGCCCAAATGCTCAAGTCCTTTTACCCAGAACTGCTCTCAATCCATTCTCCTCTCAGTCTATATTTGTGCTTGGGATTGCCCTGACCCAGGTGCAAGACCTTTCACTTGGCCTAGTTGATCTTCATGAGGTTTGCACAGGCCCACCTCTCAAGCCTGTTAAGGTACCTCTGGATGACATCCCTTCTCTCCAGTGTGCTGACCGCACCACTCAGTTTGGTGTTGTGACAAACTTGCTGAGGGTGCTTTGGATCTCAGTGTCCATGTCACCATCAAAGATGTTAAATAGTGGTGGTCCCAATACTGATCCCTGAGGATCACCACTTGTTGCTGCTCTCCACTTGGACATTGCCATTTTGACCTTAACTCTTTGAGCCTAACCATCCAGCCAATTCCTTATCCACCACACTGAGTGGTCCATCTGTCAAATCCATGTCTCTGCAGTTAAGAAACAAGATTATGGGACATAAGACAAGGTTGATTTGCAGATGTACAGAAAAGGGCTATGAGGCTGGTGAAAGGTATAGAGGGTAAGTCCTATGAGCAGTAGCTGGGGGAGTTGAGATTTTTTAGCATGAAGGAGAGAAGGCTCAGGGGTGACCTTACTGCTCTCTATAACTGCCTGAAAGGAGGATGTAGTTGGGTGGGGGTTGGCCTCTTCTTACAGGCAAGTAGAAACAAGGTGATAGGACGTAGTCTCATGCTGCAGCAAGGGAGGTTTAGGTTGGACATAAGGAGGAATTTCTTCACAGAAATGGTCCTTAAACATTGGAATGGGCTTCCCAGCAGGGCGGTGGAGTGACCATCCCTGGAGGTGTTTATGACTGGATATTGCACTTAGTGCCATGGCCTAGTTGACATGGTGGCGTTCAGTCATAAGTTGGATTTCCTGATCCTAGAGATCTTTTCCAGCTTAATTGATTCTGTGACAGAACTACCGTCTGTATTACCAAAGGAGACATAAGAATAAATCAAATAACAGTTGAACAGTCTTGGACTGAAAAGTAGGTAATGACATGTATTGCAAGGCTTTTGGTTTGCTTTGAATCATTTACTGAAACAAATACCAATGTTCAGATGTAAAAGCAACTCTTCAGTGAAATAGCTCTCACTCCGAGAAACATTTGCCCGAGTTACTATCAACATTCATCTCCTTGTTTCCACCAATTTATTCTCTAATTTTACTTAATTTTCTTAAAAGTATGCTGTATCAGTATCTTCATTTATACAAAGGATTCGTTTATCCATAGAAGTAATTTATATGTACATATTGCTTCAATTCCATAAACAGTGTAATATTACTTCTCTCAAAGAAAGACCAAAGAAAGATATTGAAAAAACTGTTCACCTCAAGTGCATTGTTAATTCATGGAATTTACCATCTGTTCATAAAACTTAAATTGGGAGCCTTGGTAGAATCTACAGTTATAATTCTTCTACTATGTATATGGAACTCTATCTCAGGAGATGAAAATAAACAAACAAACAAATAAATGTGGATTAGATGATCCCAAGAAAACGAAACAGTCCTATTGGCAGAGAACTCTGAAAGAGTGGACAACACTTTCCCTAATTTTTTATCTCACTACCACCAAACACAGTGCATGAGTCTCTATATTAAAACTTGACACAAATGTAAAAGTATATTTTTAACTAGTTCATGATGACATGTTCATCTACCATTTCAATCAAACATAATTTTCTTCCCTCTTGACTAATGACTGATTAGTGAATTGCTTTTATGCCAAAATAACTGTATCTAAATATGTTCTTAAATAGATATAATGATTGCGAAAAATTACAACAGGAAGAAAGGAGCATATATCAACAACAGTATTCCAGATCTCTTTCAGCTCAAGAATATATTGACTTCTGAAAGCAATACAGATTTAGAGGAAGAGCTCAATAAAAATTTATCATTGGGAAGAAATAAGGAGCTATTACTTGAAATCTCTAATATTTAGTGCTTCTCAGAAAAGATTTTCGAATAGTGGAACTGACCATGAAGTGTTAGAGATACCTGGAAGCTCTGTTTTCTTTATTATTTAAATTCAGTGTCTCCTTACAGCAATTAAGGTGAACCACACACTGGTCTGCATTAGTAGCAGTGAAGTGTAGAAAGGACATCAAGGAAAGTGATTCCTCACTTCCACCGAGTATTATGAAAACACATCTGAAATACTGTGTCTGTTTTGGGCTATTCAGAAAAAGAGAGAGATGAACAAACTGAAGTGAGTCAAGTGGAGAGTCATCAGAAGGGTCAGCGGACTAGAGTATCTTTTGGGCCAAAAAGGATGCTAAGGGGCAAATCCGGCTGACCCTCTTTTTTAAATAAGTGGTTATAGAGTAGCCAAACTCTTCAGAACTGTGCAGCAAAAGGCAAGGGCAAATTAACACAAGCTGTGGCAAAGGAAATGCGATTAGGTGTCAGGGGAAAAAATATTACCATGAATGTGATCAAGCACAGGAACAGGTTGCCCAGCTTACAAAAAACACTAATGCTTATACAAGTGCTGAAAATGCTTTCTTTGCTAAAAAAAAAAGGTGCCCTAGTGTAGAGCACATCTTTCGATGTTTGACTAGACAGTCATTCTTTGGTATCTCTGCTTGAGACGCCCAGCCAGTGTAAGCAACATGAAAAAATTACATTAATGTAAATTAAGCTGTCTGATAGAAGGGACATATTTTTCATATTTCCAAAACTAAGTAGTTGGCAAGAGTCAACTCAGCCTCACTTACCTGATTATTTCCTCCCAACTATTTTTTGAAAATACTGACTGTAGATTTTGACAGGTAAAGGGAAAATATTTCTGTCTAGAAAATACATATTGTGGATCTACCAAGCTGAAAGAACGTGAAAAAAATAAAATAAAAAAAAATCAGCATCAAATTAATTATCCTAGGACATCTGATATGACAAAATAGAACAGCATTAATTTACACTAAATACTAACTGTCCGTTCTCCTTTAGAAAAGAAAGAACACTTTTGTTGTCATCAACTTTTGGCAGCTGTTAGTTCATTGTCATGGGATTAGATTTTTGAAGTTTGTTGACAAAGCATTTGTTTGACAGAGTGAAAGGTTAAATTGCATGTCTTCGGTCTTCTAAATCCTTTATTCTTTGCAGAGTGGTTTGCAGGACAATGCACCTCTAACCAACAATTTATAAACAACAGAAAGTGTCAGGCCCCTGGGGGCACTCTGAGACCCAACTGTCCTGGCTCACCTCCTACAAGTCATCCTCCACCCTCCACACAGCCCAGCAGCCCAGTATGGGACCACCAGTCCCAGATTCAGGACTGCCCTGTAGTATATGGCCTTCAGCTCCACTAAAGTTCTGCTTTACCTAGTCATTGATGAGATACATAGATTTATGGAATCAGTGAAAGAAATCCATGAATACAGTCCCTAGAGGACCTGCTGTAAAGGAAACTTCCCTGTCCTACCGTCTAGGAGCCACTCTTGGCAGTGACGCTCACACCACGTGACCTGGGACCGAGGCCCCTTCACAGCTACACACTCACACAGACCAGGCTTCTTTGCAGGCTCGACTCTGGTTTCCCATAGCAGAGTATCAGACTACTCCATCCTTAAAATAGTTCAATCATCCTGCAATAACCAAATAACACCTCAAGCTGGTACCTCTGAGGAGGGATCCTGAACAAAGGAACAATGGGGCTTTTATCTTCTCACTGTCTAAGTGGTGCAACTCTGGACTCCTTGGCTCCTGCCGTGTCCCTGAGTGTTCGCTCATCTAGACCAGCCACGTGTCCCCCAGCCCTTTGTTATAAAAAAAAAAATCGGTAGTTCATGCCCCCTGTCACGCTCATGCACCCCAGACCCCACCCTGCAACTCGTGTTGCACCTGCACCTAGAGCTACCTGCACTGAATGAATTCCTCAAGCCTTCTTCCATGTGTTCTGTGGTATTTGAGACCATATGTTCATACTTTTGAGCTACAAATTTTGTTTGTGTTGCAAGTTGAAAGCAACCAGTGTGGATATAGAAAATAGTCAGAGATTTTTTCTCCTCACAGCAAAACAATTTCCAAAACATTTACAGGCGTAAAATAATTCATGTATAGCTGAAAATTTGGCAGCAAAATTTAAAAAACCCCAACTATCTACACAAAGCTATGCAAAAAATTTCCCTATTGAATGTCTTCTATGACCTTCACTCATCTTCATCATTTTTATGTTCTACAGCATTTGAGATTCACTTTTCTTTGGGCAGACAGCTTTTGTAAAGATTTGTCAGCAGTGTTTTGGTGATATAGATATATTTGCTATCCAAAAGTAATTTACACACCGAATTAAAACAGAGGTTCATACTAAATCAATATTAGAAGTTAATATTTTGTTTTTACTGAAATAGGCTGCCATAACATGATTCAGATTGTATTTCATTTACCTATTCAAGAAAAATAAAGCAAAATAAAAGCTATATTTACAATACCACTGGAAGTAGGATATCATTTTTTCACAGCACCTTATGTATTGAGGCTCTCACTCAAGATAAGGTTGCCATGGAGTCCAACAGACAGTCTTCAGTTTACTAGGTGTAACTCAAAAGATTTATCTTGACCTAAACCCAAGTCTTTTCACTGTTCAGAATATCTCAATTCCGGATCCTGCTCAAATTGTCCAGCAAAAATATATAGTCCCAGACAACAGTAATGAGATCCTCTGTGCTGAGACATCTATGCTCAAAGAGAGGTGGATATAGCACAGCCAAAAAAATGGATCTCACCATTGATAAGAAAAGCTTGGCAGCGAATGCAGGATGTCTTTCTTGAGTTCATCTCAGTGTAAGCTGTTTTTAGCTTGTTCATTAGTGATAGTGATAGCCTAGCAATCAGGTAGTTTCCCCTGAATTTTTCTAGCTTCTTTTTAGCTGGTAAGAATTCATTATGGATTGAATTGCCTGTGAGTCTAATTTAACTGTGTCGCAGAAGAGATCAAATAAATGATGATACTAGAGCTCTCAGACTATAAATATTAATCTTAAAAAAAAGTAAATTAAAAAAAATTTTAAACCAAGACTTGATGGTCCTGGTCATTCTAAACTAAAGCTGAACACACTTTACATTGTTTTCCTCGTTCTCAAACATACAACTTCCAGAATTTGACTCCTATCCTAATCACTTTGCTAAAAGGTAGATAGACTGAAAGATGATCCATGTTTTTCCTTTCTCTGACCATCAAGACACAGACAGATAAATACTGAAAGGTATAGTTTGGTTTTGACAGAAACAAAAGAACAAATCAAAATACCAGTAATCATCATGTTGATTCATCATTATAGACACTTTTTTTTTTTTTAATACCACCACAGAACATTCAGAATCTACTACACTTCTTTAGGAACAATGTACAACATCAGTAAATTCCATACTATTTGCATTTCAAGATGAAGTGACTAAACTGACTTCTCCTTACTGTAGTAAAAGAAATGGTTGGACACATATCTTTGTTTTCTTTACGTCTAGGTGGACAGGTGACAGGCATTCAATATACAGAATGTGTTCCTGCCTAGTTTTCCTGAACCTCTGCCTGTGAAATGAACTGAGCCACCTCCAGAAACTTTTCCAGATTAAAAAACATTCAGTAAAATCTACTAAAATTAGTAAATAGTTCAAAGGTGGTCAAAAATATGTTTTCCAATAGCCCTACTAGTTACCAAACAAACAAAAGACCTCGAATTGAACTTCCATGCTTTTCTTTTTACGCTTGTCAGCAACCAAGGATAAAGCATGTAAATTCATGTAGACCCATTTCACAGAATCACTGAATAGTGGGGTGGGAAGGAACTAGTCAGTGCTAAACAGAGTGGAAGGATCACCTCCTTCATCCAGCTTCCTGCACCCTGGGGAATATTTGCCTCTTTTGCTGAAAGGGCTGGTTCATAGTCAACTTGGTCATCGCCAGGATGACCTGTTCTGTCTTTGCATCCAATTAATGAATGAAATCCACCTCCCATATAATTACTCGTATAACAGACTTGAATAGCAGACCTCTGCGCTCAGTGTGGGTTCAACATGGAAATAAGAAATGGCACTATAGGACTCGGTTGAGTGATTAGGGTATTCTTCTGCTAAGGAAAGGAACTGGGTGCCCGTGTAGTTTAAAACAAAGTATTGTTTTATAAATCTTATTTCAAAAAATGGCTGAATGACAACATGATCAGAGCAAAACTGGGCTGGGCACTGAACAATGCACCAACCTAAACCTTAGCAATTATGCATTGCACTGGGCACAACTAATGGAAAAATAGAGAGTTAAAGCTCTGTCTCCCTCCCTATATGCAAATAAACAGCATATTTAAACAGTCAAAAGCAGGTCAGAGCATGGCCCTTAGTATTTCCACCTTAATTTTACACATATTTCTGCTTCTAGAGCCAGATGCCATCAGATTCTAAATCATTCTGATTATTGTAATTTCCATATTTTACAAGACCTTTTGCAATTCTGTAGTTATTGGTGTTAACTACAAAAAAAAATAACCATCAATTTCTTCAGTAATGAACTGCAATATTATCTCCCTAGACTCTGAGGGTGACTTTGAAAAGAATGTTAGTTATCTGTATTGGAGATATGTAAACAGATGTTATATTTATCATCTGATTAAGCTTTTCAGAATGATCATTAAAGTCACTTACCCACATGGAATGTCATATGTGCCTACTGTTTAACTGGGCAAAGCAGATTCCTTGGTCTGGAGAAAATATACGATTCTTGATATCTTAAGAACATTTTAAGAATATGATTTTTTTTTTCCATTTTCCTTGGGAATTAAATTAAATGTTGTCTGGGTGAAATGGTTTTCAAGACCTCTTTCATCTGCATCACAACAGAAAGTGTGTGCAGATAATCAAGATGCTACGGCTAAAAGTCTTATTCATTCCTGTGACTGCTGGCTTTGACCCCCTCTTCTGCCCAAGTGTTTCTATGTTCCACTAGGAAAGCCATTTAGAATATCATTATCACCTGTGGTCATTGCATATGCCTAATTTTCTGATTATTGAAGTTGAAAGTTTCAGGTCTAATTTGCAGCAAGGTCCAAAAAAACACCAAAATATGCAGCTGATGTCAACATGAATTTTCTTATACACTTCACATACTTTACAAGGCTGAGCAAATCATGAATTATCAAGCATGAATAAATCAAGCAACCAAGATTAGTGTAAAGGTGAGTTTAGGTTTTAGGTTTGGGGAGTTTTTGTCTGTTTGTCTTTTGTTATTTCCCTGTGCTCTAATTTTCCCTAGAGTTTGTTATCTGAGTGATTAAGTTTTCCCTCTCCCTCCCGTTTCCCATCTGCACTTTCCTTATCCTATCTTTCCTATAACTCGTCTAGACAGATGGATTCATATAACCAGTAATGCTGAGTTTGAAAGCTACTCACACTCAAAATGTAGTTGTGGTAACACAGTGTTGTTCCCAAACTAATACAGTCTGTTGCTCAGTTGGGCTTATTATTCTGGGGAATAAAAAAGAAAGACTCCGAGCTTTCAGTTCTAGTATATAAACCTGTCCAAGTATGGAGTAAATTCTGGATCATAACTCAGCCAAATTTGTTTGCATTTTCTGAAGCACTACCATTAACAAAAATAATCTGACTTTTCTAGAAATGCTGGACTATTGGGGATATAGAAAACAAATAGTATGTATTCACTCCTCAATATCAATCTATAAAAGACTAAATTGTTCTGGATAGAAATGGTCAGATCAGTCTGAGACAGACACAGAACATGGAAAACTCTAGTTTAACACTTAAACTTTTTCAATGTTACACATTGAGAAATGCTGGAGTAGACAGAATCAAGCAATTCTAATAGTAATAAGATGTTACCAGTTCTGCCTACCTTTGCTGGTTTTGGCTGGGCTAGAGTTAATTTCTTCATAGGAGCTGGTATAGGGCTATGTTTGAGATTTATACTAGAAACAGCATTGATAACACAGGGATGTTTTCATTACTGCTGGGGAGTGCTTACACAGTCAAGGCCTTTTCTTCTCTTCGCTGCATCCACCAGTGAGAAGGCTGGGGGTGCACACAGAGTTAGGAGGACACACAGCCAGGACAGTTTACTCTGACTGACTCAAGCGATATTCTCTACCATCTGTCATGTTTGACAGATAAAGCTGGGGAAGAAGAAGGAAGTAGGGACATTTGTAATAATGGCATTTTTCTTCCCGAGTCACCATTACACATGATGGAGTCCTGTTGTTCTGGGGACAGTTGAACACCTGCCAGCCTACAGGATGTGGTGAATGAATTCCTTCTTTTGCTTGCTTGCACAAGCACATTTTGCTTTTCCTATTAAACTGTCTTTATTTCAACCCACCATATTTCTCATTTTGACTTTCCCAATTCTCTTCCCTATCCACAGGGCAGGGGGGAGTGAGGGGCTGGGTGGGGCTGAGCTACTCTCCAGGGTTAAACCACGACAACACAACACTCAGTTGTGGTAGCTATGATGTAATAGTTATAATTACTTTCTCCAATGAAGTAAGTTTGATTTTTACTAAATCTATAATTTATCTCAGACTTTTTCTCTGATATACACTTACAATAAACATTTCCTATATAAAAGTTATACATTTTTTATTATCAGTAATAGAAATGTTAACATGTTTCTCTCTCCACTTGATACATATCCTCAGACAGTGCTGCATGAGGTACAGGTTTCTTTGTCCTCCTTGCAGTCTCACTGACTGATTCTGCTCTCTTCCACCTTCATCTTTCCCTTCCTTACTCTCCATATATGCTTGTTTCAGCCTCCACTATCAAGTTTCTGATTACACTCCTATTCTTCTGCCTGAGACATCACAACACTCACATTTTATTGTTTCTGCTATTCCAAGTATTTCTGTTATGAGAAAGGCACTTCACAAACCTCCTTCTTGTTCTGATTTAGATAATATTTCAAATACTAGGAAATACATTATCATACCTTCACCAAGACATTTCTAATGAAAACTGAGTTAGCAGTTCTGTTACAGCTTCAAACTGAGAGTTGATAAACATATTATAAGGAAGGTATTGTAGCCAAGACACTTTTAAATACAGCTTTGATGGTGCAGTAAAGGGGAAACCAGTCACTTGTGTACCTATGACTGTATCTAGCAAATTCATGTTAATTAACTTTTGTACTTCATTAATGAAACCAGGATTCACAATTTAGCAGGCCTTCTATTTTATTTCTCATTCCTGTCTGGTAACAGTCCAGGGTATCTTAATGATGGTATGAACCAAATTAGCACAGAATTTAACTTATTATACTCTTGTTGAAATTAAAAGTAATGAGATAAAGTGCATATGTCACATAAATAAACATTGGTTAAATGTAAAACTCACTATTTCTTTTAAAAGCTTCCAAAATACAACCTTTTTTTGGTGAAGGATATCTTTAAATATCTATAAACAAAGTATGGTTACCACTAAGTACACATTATCAAATACCCTTAGAATCATATAATATTGTAATGGTTTGGGATGGAAGGGACCTTTGAGATCATATAATTCCGACCTCTCTGCCATGGTCAGGGAACCCTCCACTGCACTAGTTTTCTCATGGGCCCATTCAATCTGCCTTTGAACACTGCCAAGAATGTGGCATGTTCATGGGACAACCAGTTCCAGTACCTCACCAACCTCACAGTAAAGAATATCTTCCAAATATCTAATTCCAGTCTATTCTTTTTCCATTTAAAACCGTTACCTCTTGTCCAGTTGGAACAGGCTCTACAAAAAATTTTGTCCCCATCTTTCTTTTAAATTTCTTTAAGTACTAGAAGATTCTACAAGGTCTCCTTGGAGTGTTTCTTTCACCAATATGAGCAACTTAACTGTCTTACCCTGCAATCATAGGAGAGGTGCTCTAGCCCTCCGAGTATCTTCATGGCCTCCTCCAGACTTCCTCTAACAGGTCCATGCTCTTCTTAGGTTGGGGGCCCAGACCTGAACACAGTAGTCCAGGTGGGGGTCTCACAAAAGCAGAGTGGAGGGGCAGAATCACCTCCCTCAACCTGCTGGACATGCTGGTTTTGATACAGACCAGGACACAATTGACTTTTCTGTGCTGTGAGCTGTGTGCATTGCTGTGTCTTGAGCTCCTTGTGAGCCAGCATCCCCAAGTCCTCCTACCCAGGACTGTTTTCAATCCTTTCTCCTCCCAGCCTGTATTTGTGCTTGGGATTGCCCTGACCCAGGTGCAGGACCTTTCACTTGGCCTTGTTGAACTTCATGAGGTTTGCACAGGCCCACCTCTCAAGCCCGTCAAGGCTCCTCTGGGCAGCTTCCCTTTCACTACACTTGGTGTTGTTAACGGATTTACTGAGGGTGCCCTCAATCCTACTATCCATGTTACAGACAAAGATTTTAAACAGCATTGATCCTAATTTAATATTTGGTCCCTGAGGAATGCCCCTTGTCACTGTCCCTTGTCCAAGTGGAGAACTTGGACACCAAGCCATTGACTGCAACTTGTTGTGGTTTAGGGATGGTACTCTCCTGTTTAGTGCTCCCACTGAGACTCTCCAAACCATGTGCCACTCACTTGCTCTCCCCATTCCCCTCTCCCTACAGAAGGATGGAGAGGAGAATTCGAGGCACAAAATGTGAACATCAGAGGTTGAGATAAGGACAATTTACTGGAAACAGCAATGAGATAAGAAAATATAGAGTAACAGCAACCATAATGTCAGAGGGTACAAGAAAGAGGCGAATGATTCACACAGAAACAACAATGCCTGACCACTCCCTCTGCCATACTACACTGACCTGGAAGTGAGCCCTTCCACCATTCCCGGAAAATGACATGAGGTGGCACAGAATAACCTCAGGGTCCTAGCTATAACCCCTCCAGTCTACTGCAAAAATTAATCCTGTCCTGGCTGGAGCCAGGACAGCTACCTTTTCAATGCGAGAACCCAGCCAATTCCTTACCCACCGAGTGGTCTGTCTGTCAAATCCATGTCTCTGCAGTTTAGATACAAGGATGTTCTGCAGGATAGTGCCAAATGTTTTGCAAAAATCTGAGTAAATGATGTTAGTTGCTGTTCCCTTATCCACCACTGCTGTAACACCATTGTAGAAGGCCATCAAATTTGTCAGGCACAATTTACCACTAGTGAAGCCATGTTGACTGTCACCAATCACGTCCTCACTTTCCATGTGCCTTGGCACAGTTTCCAGGGGGATCTGCTCCATGATCATGCTATGCACAGAGATGAGGCTGACCAGCCTGTAGCTCCCCAGTTCATCATTTTTTCCCTCGGGATGGGGCTTATATTTCCCCTTTTCCAATCAGTGGGAACTTCACTAGGCTGTTAAGACTTCTCAGACATGATAAAGCAACTTAGCAAATTCATCCACCAGTTCCTTTAGAATCTGTGGATGCATTTCATCTGGTCCTATGGATTTGTGCACCTTTAGGTATCTTAGATAGTCTTAAACTTGATCTTCTCCTACTGCTGAAGGTTCTTCATTCTCCCAGTTCCTTACTTTGTGTTCTGTAACTTCTGTGACTAGGGTTGTGTTGCTGGAGCACTTGCCAGTGATGTCTAAGGCAAAAACGTCATTTATTACTTCAGTCTTCTCCTTATCCTTGGTAACCAGGTCTTTCGTTTCTTTTTGGAGAGAGCTTACATTTTCTCTAGTCTTCCTTTTATTACCAACATACCTGTGGAAGGTTTTATTGTGCCTTTGACATCCCTGGACAGATATAATTTTGTCAATTCTTTAGCTTTTAACCTGAACCCTGGTTGCTTGGATAACTTCTCTGTTCCTCCCGGCTACCTGTCCTCACTTTCACCCTCTGTAGGATTCTTTTTTGATTTGAGTTTACCCATGAACTCCTTGTTTATCCATGCAAGACTCCAGACATTTGTGCGTGACTTCCTTTTTGTTGGATGAAGCACTCCTGAGCTTGGAGGAAGTGATCATTGAGTATCAACCAACGCTCTTGGGCTCCTCCTCCCTTCAGGGCTTTATCCCATGGTATGCTACCAAGCAGGTCCCTGAAAAGAGCAGTCTGCTCTTCTGAAGTCCAGGGTAGTGAGCTTGCTGTGTACCCTCCTTGTTCGAGCATTTTAACTCCAGCATTTCATGGTCAATGCAGCCCAGGCTGCCCTTGAGCTTCACATTCCCTACCAGTCCCTCCTTGTTGGTTAAGAACAAGGCTGAGATCAACATCTCTCCTCATTCACTTGACAATCAGTTGGAGAAGGAAGTTATCATCAATGCATCCCAGCAATTTCTTGGAACCGTAATGCTCTGCTGTGTTATCCATCTAGCATATGATCAGGCTAGTTGAAGTCCTCCATAAGAACCAGAGCTTGTGAATCTGGGATTGCTCTTCTGTCTGTAGATAGACCCATCTACTTTCTATTCCTGGAGAGGTAACCCATTGCAGACCTCCACTATAATGTCACCTGTCCTTGCCCTCCCTTCAGGCCTGACCCATAAACTCTAGGTTGATTCCTCATGCATACTCATGTGATCACTGACATTGAGCAGAATGGTAACACTAGAACTCATTCTAAGATGAACAGATGAGGCTCTGTTATTGTAACTGGTACACTTGACTGATGATAATTTTCCCCCCTATTGAATATTCTTAACCACAACATCATTAGATTTCATTTTATTGTGCTGTTAGTAACAAAAAAAAAAACAATGAACAAGGGAATATGCATTTCCAAACAAAGAACTGTTTCATTTAAGTGAGTATGTACTGGAGAAGTCTCTGCAGTAGTAGGTGTTAAGAGCTGAACTTCAGCAAATATAGAACAAAACAAGCCCATACTGTGCCTCGAAGAGATTTTCTACATTGCACAGATATCATTAAAAGGAACTACCGCTGAAATCTAAAGCACAGTAATTGCCTGGCACTGGCTCCCTGTGTCATTCTGTCCTAAGTGTCTTTGTGCATCCAGGTTAAATCCCACTGCCAAGGCAAAACTGCAGAAGGGCACTGGGAAGGCTGCATACATTGTTCTTTTAATGAGCCAAGCACTCTGCAGGAGCTACTCTGGGCTGTTTCCCAGTTCTTTGAGACACAATAAGGTCAAGACATAGCTTCAGTAAAATTCAGTATCTCTCGCAGCAGAGCCCTTGCTACAGCAAAAAATCTGTGCAATGTGCAGTGATATC
Source organism: Serilophus lunatus (assembly GCA_013399895.1). NCBI lineage: Eukaryota > Metazoa > Chordata > Aves > Passeriformes > Eurylaimidae > Serilophus > Serilophus lunatus. The sequence continues at coordinate 440,222 of VXBA01005694.1, read as the reverse complement.
CTATGAATACTGTAATACTGAAGATCATAGTGATGCTGTGTGTATCATAATGCATTTTAATACATCAGTATCTCCACCTGCTTTCAGCAAGGTTCTGTAGGCCAGCATTTGCAAGCATCCTCAACACTAGAATCTTACAGACTTCCTAGCTCAATGGAGTACTGTCCTCTTTACAAGTCATATGGAATTTTGTACAGGTAGAACCAAGTAATTATAAAAACAGTAGGTGTTATCTGTTTTATGGGGGTTTTAACAGTTCTGTGTTTTTGTTGTTGTCTTTCCAGCATTCTGAGGGTTACTTGTCAACCCAGAATCGAGAGCCACAAAATCAAATTGGAAAACTCAGCTATTGCACTTGCAATGTTTAAGAAGTGATTGGATGAGGTACCTAGTGCCATGATTGAGATGATGGAATGGTGTTAGCTAATAGGTTGGTCCCGATGATCTCAATGGTTTTTTCCAACGTTGTTAGTTCTGTGATTCTGTGATCAAGCAAGCTTTTTAAGCAAAAGAAATTTAAGAATATTTTGAAGATAAGACTTCTCAAATTAAGGGTTTTTATTCCTTACTGTTAAATAGTTAATGCCTGATGCCAAAGTAATTTTAAATTCTTTTGATCCCAGTCAAGGAGCTACAGCAGATTAGTAACTGTTCTATTTAGAAAAAATGCATTTATATTTAAATTAACTTTATTTAAATGCAACTGTGGTTATTTTTAATGCTAATATATCAATTTCTAAATTTCTTATGAACTTCTTTATGACCAAATACATTTAAAAAATCAGCCTTCAAGTAGTACTCAAAATAATGGATACAATAAATCTGAATAAATTTTGTTAAAGTACTAATCAAACATAATGATTCATTTAGAGCAGTTTCAGATGCTAGAAAATATAAACCCTGACACTTTTCTAGATGGTCTAAGTAAATAATACTATCTTTGCTATAAATTTATTTTAGAAATTACTTTAATGAGTAAGCCACATTTTCCCCCCTTTTTCTTACAGAGTCCTTTAGTGTTACTCTTGAATATCAACAAACTACATGAATATTTAAGATTCATACTATTCTATCAGCCTCCTGATAATAGTACAATAAGTACAAAGAATTTTTTCAATAGCATGGAAAAGACAAGAATTTTATCTACCATCTAATTATCTATCTATCTATCTATCTATCTATCTATCTATCTATCTATCTATCTATCTATCTATCTATCTATCTATCTATCTATCTATCTATCTATCTATCTATCTATCTATCTATCTATCTATCTATCTATCTATCTATCTATCTATCTATCTATCTATCTATCTATCTATCTATCTATCTATCTATCTATCTATCTATCTATCTATCTATCTATCTATCTATCTATCTATCTATCTATCTATCTATCTATCTATCTATCTATCTATCTATCTATCTATCTATCTATCTATCTATCTATCTATCTATCTATCTATCTATCTATCTATCTATCTATCTATCTATCTATCTATCTATCTATCTATCTATCTATCTATCTATCTATCTATCTATCTATCTATCTATCTATCTATCTATCTATCTATCTATCTATCTATCTATCTATCTATCTATCTATCTATCTATCTATCTATCTATCTATCTATCTATCTATCTATCTATCTATCTATCTATCTATCTATCTATCTATCTATCTATCTATCTATCTATCTATCTATCTATCTATCTATCTATCTATCTATCTATCTATCTATCTATCTATCTATCTATCTATCTATCTATCTATCTATCTATCTATCTATCTATCTATCTATCTATCTATCTATCTATCTATCTATCTATCTATCTATCTATCTATCTATCTAATCTATCTAGTTTTGCATAGATAACTACCTGTATATGCCAGCTTGTGTCCCCTTTGTTAATGTTCACTGATTGTACAGACACTCAACCAGGACTAAAACACACATTATTAAAATAAATTTGGAAGTGATTGCATACTTGAAAAGGTCAATACATGACTACAGAGAATCACACACACTTAAAAAAAACCCACTAAAAAAAACCCCAAACAGTCAAGCAAAACCAACTTGCATTTTTCAATGTAGCAACTTGGACTTGGATTATAATTGCCTCCTAAACTGCTACACCTGTTAAATGTTTTCAAAAAAAATTAAGAAATTTAGGAACCTATATTATATTCTTAAATCTTTCCTCAATAATAAACTGAGTAATTATTGATTTGTTTCCTACACTCCTCATTTGGCTTCAGTATTTTGTATACTTCAGAATATTCACTTCTTGTTCCTTCACAGCCTGCGAGATTTAAACAAAAAATGGAGGTTTTTGAAAGTTAACTGCTGAGATCAGGCTTAAACCTGAGATCAGGTTTAAAAAAAGGAAAGTATGCAAAAGACCTACATTACTTATATTTACATAGTATCTTAAAAAAAAGGGTTCAGAGTAATTTAATATTCATTAAACAAAGCACTGTAGATTGGGGCAAGGAAGGGTGAAATCAGTTCCCAATTACTAACAATAGAGAAAAAATAACCCAATGCCAAATAATTTGGAAAAAATAATGAGTGGCCTAAAAATTGCTAGATAAATAACAGCAGAACAATGATGTAATTTTGAATACATTTTTTCAATATCAATTTCAAACCAGCTTTTTTCTTTCCTGGGCTCAAGTAGAGCAGACTGGAGACTCAAATTTGTAAAGAAAAAAAAATAAATCAGAACTAAAAGCAGATGGCTGTCTTACTGTCAGCAACTACAGGAACGTAAGCTATTGGAAGAGGTAGCCCAGAGACACTGTGCAGTCTCATACTTAGAGATTTCCAAGACCAGGTTGGACAAAGCCCACAACAACGTCTATGAAATAAAAATGGACTCAACTTTGAGTAAGAGAGGGAACTGCAGTCCTTCCAAGGAGGGCTCTAAAATCTAAGCAATTGGGTATATACACTAGAAAATTTAAATATCAATACATGAACTTGAAACATTTATACATTTATCTCTACATTTCTATAGCTTAGAGTTTCTTTTTTTTTTCCTTACTCTTTTTTTCCCTTCCAACATTTGTACTCACAGAAATATTTATCCTTTTGCTTTCTTCTCGTTTTCTGAGAATGATCTAGATTACAAACTCCTTAACTGTATCTCAAATACTTTCCAACCCTTCATCCATTCATTCCATATGATTATTTTGCATTTCGTATTTTTGAGCATTTTGTATAAGCAAGTTTGTTTGTCCTTCTGTTGCCCAGTAGTTGTGTGACTCCCTTTTAAAATTTCAAAGGTGAAATTATGACCAGTGGAACAGAATATTTTTGCAAATATTAAGTATCACACTGAAGCACGTGTTGCAAATAATCTCTGTGTTTCAATATGAAGTTGAATATGAGTCAGCAGTGTGCCCAGGCGGCCAAGAAGGCCAATGGCATCCTGGCCTGCATTAAGAATAGTGTTGCCAGTAGGACCAGGGAAGCTATTCTTCCTTTGTACTTGGCTCTAGTCAGGCCACAGCTTGAGTACTGTGTCCAGTTCTGAGCCCCTCAGTTTAAGAAAGATACTGAGTTGCTGGAATGTGTCCAGAAAAGGGCAACGAGGATGGTGAAGGGGCTGGAGCACAAGCCCTATGAGGAACGGCTGAGGGAGCTGGGGCTGTTCAGCTTGGAGAAAAGGAGACTCAGGGGCAACCTCATCGCTGTCTATAACTACCTGAAAGGAGGCTGTAGTCAGGCGGGGGTTGGTCTCTTCTTTCAGGCTCCCAGTGACAGGACAAGAGTCTTAGGCTGCGTCGGGACAGGTTTAGGTTGGATATCAGGAGAAACTTTTTCACAGTGAGAGTGATTTCCCACTGGAATGGACTTCCCAGGGAGGTGGTGGAGTTGCCGTCCCTGGATGTGTTTAAGGATAGGTTATATGATGAACTTAGTGGTATGGTTTAGATGGTATAGATGTTAGACTGATGCTGTATTGGTTGTTAGCCTAGGTAAAGGTTGGACTTGATGATCTCTACAGTCCTTTCCAACCTTATTAATTCTGTGTGTAATTCTGTCTGTAATCTAATAGAGAGATTAAAGAGAAATTGTATTAGCTAGCAATGGCCAAATCAAGCCATTGTTTTTTTCAAGATTAATAACTAAAAGCTCACAACCTTCTTTAGCAGTAATGAAGTGGTATCTGATTAGAAACATACGCAAAAGAAATTTATCTGGAGTCAGACAAAGGTGTCAAATCATCAGATAAAGTCAAGAAATTTTGATGCCAAATTCTGCCTGAAACTAATATAGGTCCAACTATGCTCTAACTTGGCCAGTGCTTGCACAGTAGTTCGAATGACTGGAAATGCACAATATACTTTCTCTTTGCATATGAGATAAAGTTCTGAGTTCTGAAAAATATTTCTGCACATAGAGAGAAAACATTTCTTTTTCCAATTTTTCTCTCACTTCTGATCCAACATAACAGGATCATTCTTAGAAGCATATATATATATATATGTATCTTCAGTTGTCATTCAACATTTTTAATATATGTTTATTTTTCCATTATATTTGCATGATTCTGTGATTCAAGCAATAAAACTATAAACTATAGTCATAGAAGTATGAATTCTCCATAACCTATTGCAAATGTTCCATCATAAACATGTCAGACAACCTTTTAATAAAAAGAAATTCAAAATTAGGCAAATTATCTTGCAAGACAATAAAAGTCTGAGTTCCAATGGGTTTTCTCCAGAAGATTGGTTAAACTGCAACTATCAAACTTTGTCAAACATGCAAACAAGAGATGATATAGCTTTAGTAAACAGGTGGATTAATTACTTTATCTGGATAAAGTTTAAACTCCACCCCTTTTACACAAGGTTTTATCATATAGTTAAATCCAATTTGTTTAGTTGATATTTTAGTAGAAAGGAAAAGTTGCAATTCAGGCGTTCTATAGATGAAGAACATAAGATGCAAATAAACCTTGATAGAAAAATAAATCATTGACATTTGCAAACATTTCAGGGGTTGATAGATCTATGGTTTATGGTGAAATTCTGAAGTCCTGTTGTCTGTTCACAAAGCGGTTATTTTACTACTCACTGTTACCCATTAATTTTTACACCGAAAAATGGGTGCAGGTACTGAATGACATGGTCAAAACTAGTTAAAAGCGCTTATCTTTGAATGAAGCTAATCTGTACAGGCAAAGTGAGACTGTGTAGGCAGAAAATTTGCAGATGATGTATAAAAGGCATAAAAATTGATAAGTAAGTTCTTCCAGTTATGAGTATGGTCTAAGCCTTTTTCATTACTAACCTTTTGATGCATGATGGTTTTCCTCACCTCAAAAAGGAAAAAAAACCCAAACAACAAAACCAACACATTAACTCAAAATGCACCTGTTCTCATAAAAGTAAGGGAAGTGCTTCAAATTAGAAGAGATGGTGATCTCCCTGAACTGTCGTATCATCACTGTGGTTTCTGGTCTTGGACCCCATAGATGCATTTCTGGTCATTGTCTCTGTCATTGGAGTCTCTGGGGCAACATTATGGAACAAAAACCTTGCCTTGGACACTGCTTACTTCCTTCCATGCATTTACCAACCTCTTTTGCTTTTTCAAACTGTTACTTCTGCCTGTGCTCTCTGCAATACTCACTCCCACTGCAGATGGTATCACACAGTATACTCTCCTTCTTTTTCCTGGAAACAGCAGGTTCTCTGCAGAAAGTGGTCTGGCATGTTCTTTAACAGATGAATTGATCTGTCAGTTAACTCCTGCTCACACAAATGCCCCATTACTTTCCACATTTGCTGCTGCTGTGGCTCGGAGGTATGTCCCCTGACACTGCGCTAGAGCCTTACTGGATATAATTCCATATTTCTGCTAAAAACTCAATTCAATTCTCCATGAAAGGCTCTATTTCACAGTTTTGCATAGGTAAAATGACAATATATGCCACACAAGTAATCCCCAGGATGACAAAGGTTTTCTTAAAAATATGACCAAGGGCTGCAAAATAATATTTTGTTGATTTTGGGCTCTTTTTTATTTTTTTGTTTGTTTGCTTGTTTGTTTTTTTTTTT
>VXBA01005694.1:361942-419694 GCA_013399895.1 Serilophus lunatus | reverse complement strand
TTTTTTTTCTTTTTTCCCCTTTCGCGTGGCTTTTGTTGGGTTTAATTCTGTGTTAGGTCTGGAGTTCCCTTAAACTCTTACCTTTCTTTGGTTGAGCTCCAGAGGAATAAATGTTTCCCTGTTTAATTCTGTTCAGTCTTCTCATCACTGTCGAGCTAGCCCTTAATTAAAACAGTGGTGCCAAACCACCACACACATGGAATGAGACTCAATAATGATTTGTCCTTCAATTTGTTATGAGCATTTCAGATTAATATCTCAGTATGATAGCCAGATTTGTAGAGGCATTTATATATCGGAGCAGCTGCATTTTTATTTAAAATTTCATTTACATCTCTGTGGATAAAAAGTAGATTTATCTCTTATTTTCTTAGGTTGAAAAATATATGCATATATTTTGGGGTTTTTATTAGATTTTGCCCCCAAAACTCTGTTCCTTTTCATCTAGATTATTCAAAAATTTCAAAGAAGTTCTTCAAGCTTTGTATTTCTGCACATCTTTTGTATTGTGATTTGTTTAACCATGCAAGAATTAAAAGGATTTTATTCAGAATTTGTTGGTAAACTCTCAGAGTCTGGTGGGATACCCTCAACCTTCCACATATGGCATCAGTTAAGCAATTTACAGCAGTATAAATAAGTGTGGCACACCTACAGCTGTTCACACCAAGTTCATATTATCACATAGATAAAGCTAAATCATCATTCTAGATGGAGCCATGAACTGGGAAGAAATTTCAGTAGGAATGCAATACAGCCTATAATAATATAATAAATATAATATAACAAATATAAGATATAATATAAGTAATATAATTAATATAATGTTAAAAAGTGCTATTTAAGATAAAAAAATAAAATATTGCCAATGTCAGTTATTACATAAAGTCAAGACTGAAACAGAGGAATGACTTTACACTATTTACTTGAGGAGAATTTTTGTTTTAATGACAGCTGAGACTTTTACCCAGACTGATGGATTTTATGCATTTCTCTATTTCACTGAAATTTCTCTATTAAACATTTATATAAAGTGAAAACAGCTCTATACACACTTGAATATTCTCCCAAGAAGTCTAAACCAAGCCTGGAGACAGTACAGTAGAATAAAAAAACTCCTCCCTTCAAGAGAGTGTACAGTAAAAATATTCACACATACATGAAAAAGAGAAGTAAAAAGATGAGATAATTTGCAAAAGCAGGCCAGTGGTAGAATCTGGGAATAGCGTTTCAGTCTCTTGTCTTTCTTTGCAATTCTCTGTAAGGGACCAAGGTGACCTTGTAAAGAGTGAATTAAGACTTCCAATTATAACAATCTTGTGTGAACTGATGAATACGCTCAATTATACAGCAAGAAATATTTTTATCTGCAAAGAGGTGAAAGTGGGGATTTTTTTCCTTCTCTGGGAAACATTCAGCTTTCAGAACTGCATGATTTCTTGTCTTCTGAGGTTATATTAGGGGTGGGCTAATGGTAAAATTTGGCCTTCTGTGTGTTCCAGTGGGTTAGCCAGCCTAATGCACCTGCCCCTGTTCTCCAGGTGCTCAGAAAACTGCACAGAAATGAAAAATATCTCATTATACAGAACAATGTTTTCTGCATTTTTGAAAGATGAGAAATGTGTTCCTTCATCATCCTTTACCTTAAGTTCTATAAGCATATGATCATACCTTCCTCCCTTGACAAATCAGGAAAACACATTCACTTCACGTGTGATGAGATAAACAACAAGCAAGACATACTTTCAAAAGTAATTGTACATTCCCTGTTGGTAGTATCAATGTGAGGTCATATTGCTGTTCACCCTAGTGGGGTTGGTATGACTGATCATAATAGAAAATAACAATATTTTCATTAGGATCTTCGATTTAAACACTACATAGCTTTATAAAGTTAAAAAGGGAATTTATTCTCCCATGGAATGGAGAATTCAAAGCTGAAAGGCTATTAATTATATTCAAAGAAATGACAGGTTTTTTCATTACATTTATATAATGGAATACTCTTATACCAGAATGGGATGCTCTTACATCTTATTGTACAGCACTTAGAGACAGCACATCTGAGCTGGGGCCATTGACACTGCTATCCTTGTAGATAACTGAAGGATTAAGGAACAAATATATTTATTTTTTTTTTAGTGATTTAAGATTAGCCAAACTAAGAGAAGCTTGCTAACTCCAGAAAAAGAGAGTTTTAAGTAAAATGTCCATGTTTGTATGTACATGCATTTTGCTCTTATGAAAGCACAGTCGTTAGGGATGTGTGTTCAAGTGTGAAATGTAAAGGAGCGGATTTTCAGAAATAGGTCTACCTATACGTAGAGGTCATTTAAAATAAAATAGGATGCGAATGCTTATCCTGTCAAGCATTCTCTGTGATCTCAGTGCTAAATTACCCGTAGGACTGCAAGCATCAGCAGTATTGCAATGTACTGTAATTTTTTTTTCAGACAGTATATGAAGGTTAACAAATAAATAATATTAATTTTATAAAGTTTTCCAAACTTTTGTATCCTACAGGGTAGACAAAGAAAATGTCAGCAACTAAATGCTACCTCTTAGACAAGACAAAAATGAAAAAGGGAGATGTTTTTCACAAATCTGGGCTCAATTCAAACAGTAAAAGAACCTCACCTTAACAAATGACATCAACTACACAGAGAAACCAAGGAGAACCATAACAAGGAACACTGAATAATTCAAGACATTTTTCATACACTACCGTAAGGTTCACACAACAGCAAGGAGAATGCCTCAATTTCTGACATGCTTTCCCCTTCAGGGAGCAATGAAAGTTAACTTTCACCATTAGTGCAGTAGAATGCCTCTTTAATAAATTTATTTCAGGACCACTTAATACAAATCCTTAGATATAAACAGGAATAGAGTAAAAAGGCAAGGTGGGGAAATGAGCTTGTAGCTCAAAAAAGCAACTGTAGCATGGCAGCCCTCAGACAAAGGGGAGCTTTCTTTACAAGGGTATTAGGAGATTTCATCTCTTTCCAGTTATCTAGAGATGGTGAATACTGTTAAAATTCCAGTGTAAATTTCAGATTATTATATTTCTCTCTTTGGATACAGGTTACCTAATGCAAAGGCAACTACATAAGGCACTGCACTTTTTTAAGCAAAAAATATTTTGTGTGGGTGGTTCGATGAAGTGAGAGGGGAAAAGCCCCAGAATTTTCTGCTTACCCTTCTTCACTGTATTTCAGCTCTAAGACAAAACACTAAAGCATAACTAAGGCTGCCCACCTTTTCCTTTCCAGCTACGTATTACAGGACGTCAGGGAAAGATCATAACATCAGTATAAAGGAAAAATTCTCTTAAACACACATATTCCTGGTGGGAATATGTTCCATTCATCCATGTCCTCGTGCTCAATCTGTATCTCATCTTCTGTGCTGGAGCCATCTGGCCCAGTCCTGCAAATTTTTTAGATTGCTCTAACTTCTTGTCAATAGCAAAAACTGCATTTGGGACTAAGTACTTGTAGAGATAGCCGGGAAAGGACTATCTGAGCCTCTTATAAATACCAAACCCAAACGGATCTGTTCTGCATTAGATAATGTTCTGTCACACAGTTGAGAAGAGCAACCGATTTGTTAAAAAAGAATCCTAAGCTACTCAAAGTATGCCATATTTTGTTCACCTTCAGCATATAAAAACGTATGAATGAATCAAAAGTGAGTAAGGACACCTGGAAAACATTCCTGTAGTTTATTTGTATATTGAACCTCACACGAGTATTCTAAAGTTGCATGTTTTTCAACTATTTTCTAAGCTCTCCGCTCAATATTTGTAATAGAAGCACAGCACTCCTACAATAAAACAAGGAGCCTGAGCAGCCAGTGTCATCTACTTAAGGAAAAAAAATAAAAAAGTAATATATTGTGATTTAAGGTTAGATTTCTGACTTCTCTCATATTTTACCAAATAATGTGGGCAAGAGTCATAATCTAAAACTCTGGTTTACAAATTCAGTGACTTTTTCTATATTGGCAAGAAATTCTGAAAAACTGCTTCCAAAAATCTTAACCACGAGAGTAATGAGTAGACAGTTAAAAAACATAAATTTAAAAATAATCTGTGTCTCTAAGAGGAGAAAGAGTGGAACATCATAGGATTCTGAGAAACAAGAAATTAGCATGGTGAGGAAGGAAAACTCCAGCACCACAGAAGTGTTATGTTGTACCAATTTAAGGATCACTATCCCCGTTTCTACAGATTTTGGCTGGACATCACGGTAAATGTTCCAACAGTGAAAACAAAATGGAAAAACACTCACCAACTATTCCCAGTTGGCACTGCTTAATTGTAAAACATCAATTCTATCATTAAATTCTCTGACCAACAATTTACTACCAGTAAGTGGAATTACACTTAAAAGACGAATTGAGCTAGAAACCAAAGACTATATTGACAAATTTCAAACAACAACCTCTCTTCTGAATGGCATTCTGACAGGAATGTGAAAATAAGGACAGGCTAAAATGGAGCCATATCGCAATGAAACTTCATGGGTGATAGGAAACCATGCAGTGTTCAACTGGTTTTATAAGACAGTAGTTTGCAAATGTGACAGGGATCTTCCTCTGTGTCAGGTCAGGAGGGAGACATACAGTCCTGCACTATGTCATTAGGATACAAAATTACCAGTAATAGCCAAAGTTTTGCTTCAGGTTCCATGGTTGGAACAAAAAAGCCTGACACCAGGCCAGCATAGGCTGCAGAACACTGCAGTTGACAAAATTTCATTACCAGAACTGTTTACTATGTATTCATTACCTAAATATAAAAATAATCTGGAAAATACAGGTTGTCCTGACTGCATATATTATGAACCACGCAAAATTAAGCTGTTTGTCAGATGCCATATCATGCAAATTCTTCATAAAAACCTTCTCTTTTCCTCCCTCTAGAAGTGGGAAGAAGAAAAAATGTAAACTAAAACAATCCATAATTTAACAAATATTCCAGAGTATTCAGTACATTGTTTTAATGGAGTTTTGCTTTCAGCTTTTAGAACTTCCACATAACTACAGTGTGGATAGATTTACAGATATAATTTGGTATGCTACCTCCCCTTATTATAGTCTAAATAATTTAGCATGTTTATACTTCAGGGGACAAAAATAGTAAAAATTATGTTTCTTCTTATTCAACATTCATCCTCCATTTCCGTATTTATTCCATTACCATGCATAAAAAGTTTACTATTAACAAGTCCAGCCTTATGTTCAAAGTTTAACCTCCATTCTCTACACCTACATAATTCTTAGGAAAGCCTTTGTGATCTTAAAGTCTACAGTGCGTACTTTGAGCTCTCTTGTCAGCTATTACCAATATAGAGATCTTGAAGTAAGAACTTGGCTTGCAGTAGGACTAATTCACATCTGAAAGAGAATTAAGGATTTTCTTTACAATAGTACATCTCTGTACAACTGAGTATTTAAGAACTCAGGATCCAATATTGACTTAAACTCTGTATGCATTAAAGCATTACTTTTAATAAATGAACATGTGATATTAAAATTTATACGTTTTAAAATAATTAATTCAAATTTACATTTGAAGTACCTTAGATACCTTATAGAAGTCGTCTATATGAAAAGTAGTCTTTGATCATGGAACACATAATACTTAACCTTTTCAACAAGGATTAATGAGAAAAGCAGTATCAGTAGATATATCAGGCGAGTCAGTAATTGTTAGAATAGCACCTAAAAAAGAATAGGTTTAAGTTCACCAATGAGCTGTTGGTAGAATGGCCTGGACTGAGTACCAAATTTTTCAATTCAGAAGTGATTTTATTCATATAAGATGAATTCAATTCCTCATGTCTTTTTGGTTTTTTCCCCTCTTCAAATTAATTGCTAAAAGAAACAGAAATGTATCTGAAAAGTTCCATTGGTGAAAATCTCCTAGAAAATTACATTTAAATATGGAATCATAGAATGGATTTATGTCAAAAGGGACTTGTAATTCAAACCCCTGCTATGGGCAGGGACATCTTCCACTATGCTAGACTGCATAAAGCCCTGTTAGTCCTGGACTTTTAAAAAAAAAATCACTAGCTAGTTACAGTCATAAATATTTAGGAAAAAATACTAGAACAAATTCTAGCATTTCCACTGTTGCTGATTCTCGCAATTATACTGAGTTGACAAGATAAACCATTGACAAGCTGAAAATTCTATTAGCATTGTTGAGATTGGAGTGCATAATGTATCTCTTCCTCTCTTTTTAAAATCAAAATAAAAATAAATCCTTATTTTGATACTGCATTTGTCCTGCTCAAGACATCTTCCTGATGGCCATTCAGCAAGTATTACCTAACTTTTTACTGGAATACTTAAAGATGTTATTTTTAGTAAAGGCCATCTTCAGTGTTCTAATTAGCTCTTGAAATGCTTCTAGACAACTAAAACCCCTTTATTATCCATTACCAACTGTACATAATTTTTTTTTCATGTCAGTCACATGCCACTGACACTTCCAAATAAAGAAAAAGGAAATGGTCCAATAAACAAGATGGAAAATGAGAGGGTCTTGGCACGTGATTAGATTTCATGAAAATAAGGTCAAAACCATACTTTGATTACCATTATTATATATTTTTAAAAAACAAACATAATACATACTGTTTAACTATATATAATTATACATATGTTGTTTAAACATATGCTATAATAGCTATTATAACTTAGCTGTAGTGACTATGTAATGTAAATTTTTTTTCTCCTTAAAGAAAAAATATTAAGAGTAAACCAAAGGGGAAGAAAACCCTATCAATATACCATTTTGATTCTGCAAGTAAAAACTAGCCACCTCTGGCATAAAGAAGACTGCTACATAGGCATCCTAGCATTTGTATTCCTATTTTATCTTCTTCCATGACAAAGCAACAAAAAAAATTTCCAAAACTTTTGACAGAAGTGGAGTATAGGAATTAATATTAATCACCTGTTTTGTTATTAGCAAGTTTGCTGTTTGTGCTGGCTTTTGTGATATGCACAAAATGCATATCGCATGCAGGGAAATGCAGCGCATTATCTACACAGGAAACAAGTGCCTACGAATGCCTAAGGTATATCACACATGTGAATGAGGAGCTAAATTCTAAATCAATAGTTCAGTCATATAAAATCATCTAAAATGTAGAATAAATTCTGTATTAAACACACACATTTAGCTCACTACTAATTATTATTTCTATTTCTAAACTGCTGAGGAAGCACTGAATATAATGGCAGAGGTTTATGACTTCACTCAATCTGAAATTAAAAATCCCATTATTTTCTGAATTCATCTACTGTTGGTACTGTAAGAAATGCAGCATTATATATCAGGATGCCCATATACACTTTTTACTAGTGTTATCGCATTTTCTATTGGACTTCTGGCTTTCTGCTAACCAATTTCCAGTGAGCAATTCCACACATGTAAATGTGGATCACACCCGAATGTAACCTCCTCCACTGACTGGGGCAGTGTGACTGGGCTCCTGCCTTATGGCTGAGATGAACCCAGACCTAAGGATATGCTGCTGTACATGGCTAAATATAAACTATGCATATCTTACCGAAGCAGCATGCATGCAGGCAACAATTTTCTTCTGTGACCAAAGAATAACTAAACCTAATTAATTAATTAAAATACAGCTATTTATGACATGAAGGTGTTTTTATACTAATACATATTCTATATTTAATCCCTCATAACAGCAAGTGTAGAGTCATCCACTGGATCATGAGAACACATGGTACAAAAACTTCTAGCTGTGAAGAGCTGGCAGTCCAGATGGCTACTCAGGAGTGGAAGAAGACACGGAAGAGGAGAACCTGGAAAGGATGTTGGAAAAATCCAAAGATGTCTTCCATCAGCAGTTGCCTCCCTAGTGTACATCAAATTTACAAACACAAATTTTGAGCTTCTTGTGTTCTGGGCCAAAATCACACACAGGAAGAAATGGGTCTCTTCCAAGTTTTTATTATAGGGATGCCTGTGTATAATTTAGTATATCTAATATTGCCAAATATTCTCAGTGGCTCTCACTCACTGCAAACAAAAGGTTAAGTGTCTTAGCACATTTGACATTACATATCTATAAGCACATATGCATTCCATGAGGAAAACTGTTTCCTAGATTAAATTCACTCAAGTCCGATAAACTCAGTAAATACAGTAAGGCTTTTACTAAATGTTTTAGAGTTTTGTTTTATTTTGATTTTGGTCTGGGGTTTTTTGTTTGTGTTGATGGCTTGGGTTTTGTTGCTGGTTTGTTTTTTTTTTTTTAATGACATCGCAGGAAAGTTGAATTTACAATAAACTTTAATGGAAAACTGAATGAGATTTGAATATTTATACATGTATTCATTAAAAGCATCAGTTTTCTTATTAGCAATTTGCATTATAATATTTACCTATTAAATAGCAGTATCCTATCAAACAACTTTAGATTTTGACTTTTTAATTAAGATCTATGCTGAGTTTCATTTATTTCAGTTCTTTTTATTTAGGAGATGTGAAAATTCATATTCAAAAAAAAAAGGCAAACCTTTATATGAAATTTTGATCATTTGGGACAGAAATCCTAAATTACTAACTAATTGCCTATTATCTGCTCTGCAAAGAGAAATGTTAAACAATGACAATGAAAGTAAAATGATGAGTGACGAATGACCCATGTAATAGATTTTTATCTTTGTACAGTGATATATGAAAAATATGCCTGCACATTAAAGAGAGCCATCCAATGGTAACCAACATATTTGAAGTATTATCCTATCAATTAAGCAAACTTCAATTTTGCTCACAATTTAACTGTATAAGACTAGTAATCTATGCGCTTATTATTTGGTGCTCTTTTTATTAGCAATTATGGAAACAGCTTTGTGCCAAGTCTTCTTATTGAATCTTAATTAATCACAATAAGACAGCAGTATTCTTCTTACCATATTTTAGTGTGCTTCAGGATTACATAAAGATCCTTTCATTATCTTCAAACCCAGTAAATCTAATTCAGCAAAAACTTACTCTGCACCACGGTGGAAGACATGACAGAAAGAAAGGTGCATAAATGCTCACAGTTTCACAAGGCATTACTAGAATAAGATTTTCTAGTGTTTACATTGCTGGTTGTCATCATACAAGAATTCAAACAAAAAAAGTTGTAACTTCTCACATCACCTCCTTTTCACATCAGCTCTTAAATCTGATTTAACCTGACCTGTTTCAATAGGGATCAAATCTTCTGGTTTGGGAATATTTCTCATAATACAAAGTATCTTGTAAAAGACATCAAAGGATCTTTCTTTCAGGAAACTGAATACTTCAGCATTTCAGGATAATACCCTAAAAAGCAGACACTCAAGATATTGACTCAGTTTTGAAGATACCAGCTAAGGGTATTAAAATAATTTTACAAAGTTATCGCCCCAGTCCCATAAAATCAGAATTGGATGACTGTTGGATGATCAAGCTATTACTGCCAATCTCTTCTCCCTGTAATCCAGCAAAAAGATGTGTAGGAATGGTTCGAAGCTGCACTGAGGATGGTTCAGACTGGACATGAGGAAGTGTTTCTTTACTGAGGGGATGCTCAAAAGCTGGAACAGACTTTTTAGAGAGGCAGCCAATGCCCCAAACCTGTCAGTGTTCAAGAAGCATTTGCACAATGGCCTTAACAATATGTTTTAATTTTTAGTCAGCTCTGAATTGATCAGGCAGTTGGGACTAGATGATCTATGCAGGTCCCTTCCAACTAAAATAGTCTATTTTATTCTTTTCTAAATAGTGCTAAATCATTCTCTAAGAACATATCAATAAGCAATCAACATCCTACATATTCTGGATAACAACTCAAAAACTTGGTTTATTAGTGCTGGAACACAACTGAAAAATAACTTCACTGTTTAGGATGCGGACTTACATACTAATATAGCCTAGCTGTCAAAGTTTTCCTTTAGAAATAATATCCTATGTTTTATGTTGTGCACAGAAGTGGAAGTCTTGTCAGCAAACAGGTACTGCTGAAGTCTGGGAGTCTCAAGCTAGCAGCTCATCAGATTGGGTCTGACTGATTTGTTCTTATCAACTGACTCCATTTGCAGACCTGAATAAGTGTGCACCGGTCAACTACTTATTTGCATGGTATCCTGCTATTCAATATAGCTGGCTCCAGAGTAACCCCATCTGTCAAAAGACATTTTTAAAAAAATGTGGTTTTGTTTCAAGCCAAAGTGAAACACAAGTTTTGTGAATCACAGATTCTCACAGCAACTACAGCATGTTATTCTTGATGATTCTTCCAACTACAGAGCAGTAGCCGAGTAATTTTCTTGTGAAATATTAAAGAAAAAAATCAATAAGAGAATAAAAACATTCACCAGGAGATTTTTTTTTATGGAAATGTGGTTTGTTGAAGATACTTGCAAATCAGAATATGGAAGTAGTTGAAACTTATGACAATTTACAGTCATTGTATTTCGCTCACCAAGCATGCTCTTAATCTGGTAAATGGTCAAGTTCAAAGCATAGCTGCTTTTTGAAAATCACAATCTCTAGTGACAAATAATCTGTAAAATAACTAACAAACATCTTTCCCCAAACTAGCAACCTGTTGTGACCAAGGATGGCCAGAATCTATTGTGAGAAGCAGGAACGGGAATATACAAAGGTCTTTTTTGTGCTTTAATAGCCCAGTCTAAATGAAGAGTGACTCACAATCATTTCAGCAAACTGCGTGCTATTTTTGGCATAGGCCCAATTTAAGGCTTATATTCTGGATTCATAACAGGATCACTGAGCCTCTTTGCTACATTTGTTTCATTAAATGAGCAAGAGCAGTCCAAAGCACTTAAATCTACTCAGAAAATCAGGGGGAAAGGGGAACAATCACAAGGTTATCTTTCTCTCGCTGGGGTTTCTGATTCTGTCATATATGATGAAGTGTTATTCAGTCATGAAATTTTTTTATCCATAACTCATGAAAATTAGCTATCATTACTTACAATTTTACTCAAGTTTATTTTTTTTTAATTTAGGATTACAAGTTTTCCTTTAGATATATTCAAAATATTTAAGAAATTGAGTAATAACAAATAATTTAAAAGATATAACTAACATCATATAAAAAAATATTTAGGAAGCAATTTAAGACAGGAATTGACAGGTGCTTTATTTGAAATTACGTGTGCCAACTCCAAAAAACCAGAAACCCGCTGTGAATTCTCAGCATCTCACTTTCCTCTCCGACACATCCAACAGGGTTCTTCCCAGGCTGGGAGTTTCAAACTTTTCATTTTGCTGATCTTACTTTGACTCAGTTTACTAATGAACTCCTACATTATAAATATAAGGGCATTTACACAACCTTTTTTCTCAGAAATTTTTTTCTGCATTTCTGTTGTACCTAACAGATTTCCAGTTTCCCTTAGTGACTGCCTGCCTTTGTTACTCCTGTGGTTTGTTCGTGCTCCAACATTCTCTTTCTCTTTTCTGTATAATCTCCTCTGGTTATATTTTGCCCTTTCCTGTTCTTTGAGTCGATACCTATAGTGAACTTCTTGTGTCTTCTTCTTAGTCGCTAATCCTTGTAATTGCATTTAGCTGGCATGATTCCACAGCTAAACTCACTTTTCCCTAACTTCCATCTTTTACTTTATTCATTTTAATTCAGCTCTCGCAGAAGCCAGAAATCTTTTCTGTACATAAAGCATTTCCTCATGCAGCCCACTTTGCACTGTCTAAACATGCTTCCAAATAGGGAAGATTATCTGGCCAATTGGCAGTCACACATTCCACCCCTGAACATAATGTTTTCTCTGAGGAATGAAAATTTAAAAAACGAACTCCACATCCAAAGAAACGATCCAGTGAGCTTCATTCTGCATTCTTATCTTTCCTATATTGTGTTTCATTTCATTCCAGCTCTTCATCATCTTTGATATGAGATTTTTTGAAAAAAAATTTGTTACTGAATGAACTTTCTCAACCTGATTACTGAAAAATCTCATCTTTCATGTGACCCTTTCAAACTCCTCAGATTCAGCAGCCTGCTGGAAACTGTTGCCTACACTAGAAAGCCACAAGGTGTCCAATTCAGCCTTTTACATGAAGTATCTTCAAGTTGGAGACAACTAAAACAGCTGTAATAAGTGGTCTCTAAGATCCCTGGTAAAGTCAGATTCCGACTCCAGAAATTGAGCTAATGGGTTGAAAAATATTATACAACTTTCCTTTATTTATTTATTTTTTTTTAATATTTTGGGGGAGTGGTTTTAATCAGGGCCAATGAACTGTCAGAATGGAAAATTTCATTAGCAGGAAAGGAAGGAAGGAGAGATGAACTGGGTGAATAAACTTCAGTCAAGCATCTGGAAGACATTTTCGTGATCTGTCTTCTGAGACACTAAATTTCATGAAAAGTTGTTGGGCCTTCGACATCATGACGGAAGCAGAAAAGAAAATAACTAGGGAACTATTGCTGTCATTAATTCTGTTGCAACACCAACACTATTTTGTTTTCAACAACTTGCTTTTAATCTGTGTCAAAAAAAAGTGCCAATACATTAATTTTGCCACCATCAAACCAGCATATTTTCTCATTAAAATATAGGCTTGAACATCTTCACACTCTTCAACAGGAAAAAAAACAAAACTCCTTCATTCTGCTGTCAGCAAGAGAATCTGAATTCAAAAAGAAAAATAGAAAACTGGCCAAATTTCTGTGAGGACAATAAAAGGAAGGTGTCAGGGGAATAAAAGAAGCTTTTAAAAGATGCATGGGAATGTCACTAGCAAGCACAAGAAAACAGAGAACTTGCTGAAAACTGGGATGGAAAATATCAAACAACACTCCACCTGGGAAAATGGAAGGGAATGTAGTGTTGTCAAATTTTGCGAATTGCTCTTAAGTAACAAATATGAAGGCAAGGCTCTTTGTGAGAGGTCTTGGCAAAAAAACCCATCCAGACGCAAAGGCAGCTAGGACAGTTAAAACTGAGTTAGTGCTAAACCATACATTCCAGATCGTTTATTTCCCTCTTTCTTGAGGAAAGAGAACATTACACAGAGACATGAGGTTTTTCCTTGGAATTCTTCACCTCCTGCTTCCAGAAAATTCTTTCTTAAATGATATAGAATCACCCTTAGCAGTAATGAAAAAAAAAATTAATCTGAGAAGACACCAGGTAGAGCTGTGATTAAAGGTTGACATTTTTACCTAGTATGCAAGATAAGCTTTTCATACATTCCCTTAAGAACAACCTGTAAAGATTTACGAGTTGGCATCATTCTGTCAGTTCTCAGTGTGGCAAAAGATTCTGGAAACTGGACCTGAATATTCTCTAGCAGTAAAGTACTTGAAACATAGTAACATGAACAAGCCAAACCTATAACTAATTTTTATTCCTGAGGTCTGCTTGGAAGAGCATCATGAAATGAAATCTTGCATAGAACAAGGGTCCAGAAGAGTTGGTTACTTTATAAAGATCATCTCCCACAACCTCAAGAATGATCTATCTCAACAAGAGATGGTTAAGTAAGATAGCAGGGAGCCTGTATGGACAATAAAGTTGCTCCCAACAAAACTCAGCTATAGAAAAAAAGCATATAAGAGGTGAAAGCAGGGACAAGGGAGCTGGGGGGCATATAGAAACGCTGTCTGAGTAGGCAGCAATGGGATTAGGGAAGCCACAGGACACTCAGAGATGAATCTGGCAAGGGACGTGAGAGTCAATAAGAAAGGTTTCTATGGATATTTCAGCAGCCACAGGTAGGGAAGGGAAAATGTGGGATCACTTCTGAATGGGGCAGGGGACTTGGTGAAAGAGGACATTATAATGGCTAAGGTAGTGAGTGATTGTCACCTCACTCTGTAACGCCTTTCCCCCCCACTCTTTACTGTTTAGAGTGGCCTTAAGAAATCACAGGTCTCTGGATCAACAAAGACATCCTCTGTGGAGGAGGAAATCCAGAGTACTCTCAGTAGTTTTTGCTGACTGGACAAGAGGCAATGAGTACAAACTGAATCAAAAGAAATTGCCTTTAAACATAAGAAAGCTCTTTTACTGTGAGGATGTTCAAACACTGGAAGAGGTTGCCCAGAGAGTTTATGAAGACCTGACTGGACACAGTCCTCAGCACAGGGTTGGACTAGATGATCTCCAGGCATCCCTTCTAACCTCATCCATATTGCTGTTCTGCAATTTCTCTTTTTTTGTCCTTTCCTGCACACATTCACCTTTTTCAAAGGAAAAAGAACTAAATTGGAACAGCAGTATCTGAGAAATTTCAGAACTAACTTTTTGGTCTCTTTCTGTTTTAGCATTTCATTATCCATTAAGCTTTAATGTACACTAGTGAGCACTTGCCAACTTTCTGTAAATTAACAGAAGAAGCGTTTTTATATATATGCAGTACGACAGAAGAAAGATTTAAATCTAAGATATGTACTCACAGTACTCACAGCAAATCCTAGCCTATATATATCCATTAGATAAAGAAATACCTTATTGCCCTATGAATAATATGTGGTAGGCACCACCATAGCAGAACTCCTAAAAGTAATTAAAATCGTTTGTAACATTTTTTGAACTCTGTTCCTCTCAGTACAGGCTTCAGTTAAGGAAAGTTGTAATATACTTTTTAAAGCTTTCTCTGAAAAGAAATCCTTGAAAATGATAATGAAGAGTAAGTAAAGAACATCCAGAGGGACTACCATATTATTTCCCAAGCAGCAATACAGCAATCACATTTAAAATGTTCTAAATGGTTTGAAAATAATTTCTACTATTATGGAGATTGTCACAGATGCATATTTAAGGACAAGAACAACCCTCAGAGAATTTGTATTGGCCTGGAAAATTTGGGTCATAGTTACCCATAATTCTTAAAACATTATATTTCTGTAACTTCAACAAGAAAATACTCTAAGAAAAAAAAAAATCTAGCCTTTATTTCCATGAAAAACGGTAGATTCAATAAAAGCATTCATGAAAAAATGTTTAAGCATATTTTACTATGACTTTGATTTGACCTTGACTAAATTGAAAGCACAGACAAATTTACAGTCAATGCTAGATGTGAGCTATACTAATATCTGGCTAACTGCCTGTGCTGTGAAAGCCCTTTCAATTTCAGTAAAATTTTATGCACAAAAGCATTTTCTAGAAACTGATGTAGTGTTTCCAATACATTTTTAGAACCAAGCTTAATTACAAAAGCTTTTTCATAATAACAAATATTGTCCCAAGCAGAGACTATGTTTAATAAATATGCTTATTATTTTCCTTAATGAAAGCAATGTTTAAAATTTGTAGGTAATCCCATTACACTGTTCTTCAATTATACAGCCCAGCTCTCCTACCCTCCTGCTGATAGAAGACTTCCTCATCTTAGTTTCCAATTATATACATTAAGTCCCTCCCAAACTACCTTCATTATTACACACAGCATGTATAGCTCTATCAGAGAAAAAGCCATAATTGGGAAAGAGCAAAATGCATTTTCAAGCCTAAGATAATCACAAGAAAAGTTAATTATGTCAATTAAAATAATCTCGTCTCCACTCAACAAATATGACCTATTTGTACAAAGAAACACAGCAGGACAGCTTCTGATCCTTGACAAACTGTGTTGTTTCTCTTTAGTCATTCTTACTAGAAAATTTGTGAAAGAACCAAATTTTTACTTTAAATTACTGGAGAATGGCCCAAAAGGATTATTGGATGAATCCTCCAAAATACAAACCATAACATTTCCAACATACATCCAAATTTAAATATATGTATTTCAGTTTTTGGGTTAAATTTCTACGTTATGAAAGCAGAAAATAACAACTGACAAAAAATGTCCTGGAAAAGTATAAATTAAAAATGCCAGATACAAGAAGCAAAGTCTACACTGTCACTGCCATTGTTCTAGGCACAGAATATCACCTCAATATCAGGTGGGAACTGGATGAAGCTATGAAGTGTTGACTAATTACAGCGGCTCAAGTCAGAGCTTTAAATGAAGATATGCTCCACAGAGCAAAAACAGAGCTGTTCACCTTGAACAGTGTTAGAGAAGGCATCAAACAGAAGGCACTCAGATCGTGTAACTGTACAAGGCCAACCTTCAGGCCCTCAGTTTGTAGAAGGAGGAGCAAGATGTGAGGCATCTCTTTATATTAGCTGTTTCTGATAGCAAATTTTCCTTCCTCTGTCCTCTGTACCATACTTTGGCATTACACTTGATCAGCCTCAGACACTTCAACCAGTTTTTAGAATGTGCAGTTTTCAATAGCCTGCTCATTCCCATATTTGCAAAACATCTAATTGCAACAGCACAGCTAGAGACAACCCTAGTTTTGCTGGAAAGATTTTTTTCCCATCCCACTTCACAATTGCTTACCTAGCTTATTTGAGTTTTGAACATTTCCTAACATTATTGTTCTACAGACACCAAAAATAGAATATTCTAGAGAGTACAATATTTCTACAATGCCACCACAATCTTATTTTAACCCAGGTAGTTTAGGTAGTTCTTTGCTTATTTTTTTTTTCTTTTTATCTTACAAATTCATGGCAATTTGCTGTATAAAATTTGTAGTGTTGATTTGATATGACAAGAGAAGTCAAGACCAAGCACACTGAAGCTTAGAGAACATTTTCAGTTTTCACAGGGAAACACTACTTGTCCTGGAAGTTCCAACATCTTAATTTCTTTTACCATGGTTTTTTTTTTTTTGGCTTTTTTTCCTTAGCACTTGGGTGCTTGGTGACTTTGTCAGGGAATTGGAATCACTGCCAAAGATATTTACCTCAATTTTGTTTCTAGTCCTAAATTAGATTCCTCCTAAACAGTGAATTAGAATATTAATCAGTTAAAATCTAAATCTTCATTATTAACTTACTGGAAACAATACAGCACCTTGTAAAACATTTATGCAGCAAATGGAGAACAACTTTGCAGAGATCATGACATGCTTAATTTACTACACAATGAAATATTTAATTACAAATGGTAACAAAGATGAAGGTGTTTTGTTGAAATTAAAGAATCTTTTAAACAGTAAGAGTCTTACTTTGGTCAGTAGTGGTAAAATTCTAAAACAAGCAGTAGGAAACTTGCTCCTTTGTGAGGAGTTTGCCCTTACCAGTTAACTGAAAAATGTATTTGTCTGCCCATTCTGCTATTTACTGAGAGATCTGTTCCCTCTTGTAGTTTAAATTTAAATAATTTTTAAATGGAAAGTAAATTAATTGAAAACAGAAAACACTTTGAGGCACTACATTTGCAATGTAGCAGTCTTGCTTTAACACTTTCCTTACTAACAGTACTATCTCTAATTTAAGTAATGATATGTTAACAGTCATGTTAATACATAGCAATTCTTTGTTTCATATTCAGTTTTTAAAACTTGATTTGCATTTATACATCAGATTTGTTTATATATATATATACATCTATAAATATACATACATATATACATACATATATATATATTTTGTATTTCCAGTTTAGGAAATTGCATACACACTTTTGCAAAGCCAGCTCAAGATAAATATATCTCTTTTTGTGTTTAATCTGAACAACAAATGTTGGCACGCTTCAAATCTAATTAACATGAGCTTTCAGAACTCAAAGAATGTAACAGACTGTTTCAGAATTTGTAAAATGTGTAGCAAGTAGGAGAATGAGAAGTTCTTTTTTTTTTTCTTCTTTAAACTTTTCCTTCCTATTGTCTCCCAAACTCAGATAACCTGGCTTTCAGTAATGCAGGGACTTTTTTACCCTTATGAATAGTGATGAATGCAAAGAATAGAAAGAGCAAAGCAAGATAGACTGGAGGAATGTAAGAACAATAACTGCATGCCCCATTTCAGGAGGAAGGTTCATTCAATAGACTATTACACCAAACAAAGCAACCACCAGGGTATGTGTGTAGTCCTGAAAACAAAGGATAGCAACAGGATGGCTTTCACCTATTCTTGAGAAACTATTTCAAAACAGGAAATTGATCCTTCTTAACCATCAAGCTGTTTTTATTAACACTTTTGCTACCTTATAATACATGACAATCTTCTTAAAAATAATTAATTGAAAATCTTAAACTTTAGTATGCTAAATTCACAGCTACATTTGCAAAGGTGGGACGTAGGAGTAGTGAAAATGTGAGGAACCTTGTTTTGCTGTTTTCTGAGGTATATGAAAACCACTATGAAAAAGAGAGCTTCTGACTTCAGAACAGTTTGTGAATGCTTCATAAGATACTGGGGCCTCCTTCCTGCTGATAGAACCACTCAGACTGTATGTACTACCTAAGCCCTCGATTCTTTCCAATTGTTCATCTGAAGCTGTTAACACATTAGAGCTCTAACCAAGCTTTCCCTGATCTGCACCGATATTTTGAGTATGCCAGAGACATTTTTTCACCATAAAAATTATATGCCTCATTTAAAATAAACTGTCTTGAGAATTGTATGACATGACAATAATTCTAAATTTTACTAAGGGTGTTTACACACACATCTTTGGCAAGGTGTCTTCCAGTAAGAGCAAGTTACATATGTAACTGTAATGGCCCACACAGGATATTAAAAACATGTAAAGAATAATTTGATAATCTACCCTAGGAACTAGTGTGAAAATTTTCATCTCCTTTTCCTCCAGAGACTCTAATGCCAAAGGACAGATTGTTTCTTGTCAGTGTTTCAAACTGATCTCTATTTGCAAACACAGCAAGTGATGCCAAATGCAGATCAGAACACAAATCAAACAACTATTTTATTATGCACTGTTTTGAATTGCATATAAAGGACAGAGAGGCAAGAAATGCCAAAAAAGAAATCATACATGCACATCACAGGAACCATTTCTATAATACATTTGAACACTGTATATAAGTGCAAAGAAATGAAACTATTCCAATAAAATAACAAGTGCCTTATGATTTAAATATCATTTGCAATGATTCACTGGATTCTAACAGAACACAAAATACAATGTAGATCAAATGATAAATACGGCAGCTATACTACTTTTTCTCTTAAAAACACGGGGAATGATAAATTTATTGAATGAAAATCAGAAAAAAGAAAATTTTTTTCTTAGAAAATCAGGTTAGCTTGTAACCAATGATAATAAACCCACTCATTCATTAGAGCCACATCCAATCTGATTCCATTTGAGTCACAGCATGAGCACTCAGAGCAGCAATTAATGCAACCGTCGCTGTGGCAGTTGTTTTCTGAATGTTCCTGTTCATCTCAGTTTTGTTTTGGAGCAAAAAAGATGAAAATCAACTAGAAAAGTTACTTAACCTGTTTCTAAGATGATCATAACACTAGCTAAATCAGCAAAGGAGAAACTGTTTTAAGTGACATACTACAGCAGGAATGAAAGGCTCTGTTGCACCTCACTGGCAAATACATACAGCATCATATGCCAGAATAATGCATGGAGGAAAAGGAAGGAGCATCACCAAAGTATGGCAGTCAGCTAAGGTTAGAGGCCTCTTTGATTAAATTGCAGAGAAAGAGAGAAGATACTATGTTCTTTTCAAAGAGCTCACATATAGCTGGTTAACAGATATTCCTTTAACATAAAATACCCTAAAAAGTTTGACCAGATGTGCCCCTTATGGGTCATTAGTTGCTACAGGTAGGTGCTGGGCCTATGCAGATGCAATGGGTTAGCAAAACAAGAGGAAAATCCCTCATGAGATGAAAAAAAAATTACGTATAAAAAAGATTATTTTAAAATAAAGAATTTTGAAGGATTAACTTCAGTAATTTATTGTTGATCAGTTGTTGATATTTTAAAACATCATTCTTGTATTTTTTCAATCATTGAATTTATTTATTACTACTGTGGTCATTGTGAGGTGGCATTGAGTTAAAATAATCTCTATTTAGGCAGCTTATTCCTTCTGTTGTATATTAAGCATAGTGTATATGGGATTATAACCAACTGCAAAATAATAATAATAAAAAAGGATAAAAGATTTGAGTAGCTATATGTTTCTGGATTAAATCACAACATAAGAAAATATTCTAGAATTCCAGCTGAGCTGTGCTAAAGCAAGAGACACAGTGAACTCTGGATATAGGAACACTTGCATATTTTTCTTCACACAGTTATGTGAGAAAAGACAAGATCTCTCCATAAAACTGTAAAATAGAGCACTTAGAAAGTCCATTTTAAAGGATTCCTCCAGGGGTCTGAGATAACTCCAGCATCTGCTCAAACAGGTAATTCTGCAAATAAGTGACTCTTGTCATCCCATTGAGCCTGGTCAACAAGGGCTCTCCATTGACCTACTACAAATAAAGCCATCCATTGCCCTTACAGCTTGTGGCAGCTACACGAGATGTCCCTTAGAGAAGCACTCATTTCACCTTTAACCAAGGCAATAACTAGACCTGCAAGTTGCATCACTTCATCATAACACTGCAAATGATTTAGTTAGCTCTGGTTTGCAAGAGAGCCCTTCTTAAGAAATCTAAGGTATACATACAAATATTGAAAGAGAGAGTTTCTCTTCGGAATTATATTTATATGTAAAAATAAAGTAAGGGAAAATGTATTTATCTGGTATTATGCTTTATGGTTTCTTAATCACAGAGTTTCTAAACCATGTTGTGAGTAATTACTGTTTCAAGTGAACTCTCTTTCAAATTAGATTGCTGGGTGGCTACTTGTAAACAAAGTAAAAATGAAATAAGAACGGCCCACTCTGCAATTGGTTATGCTAAAATACAGGTGTGAGAATGATCTACATATCAAGTGTAATCTTGATATGAAGAGTTAATTGTTGTTATTGCCAGGACACTTTCGTAGAAATGATAAAATATTCCTGCATTCATAGACAATTTTTTTTTTTTTTGTTACACATACTAGTTTTGTGAACCTCTTAAGGCAAATATTCTTGTTTTTATTTCCCAAATATTTCATTTTAGGCTGACAGTCTGCCAAAGATACTCGATTTACCCAAAACAACTCTAAAGCCAGACACACAGAATAAAAAACTGTTTGTTGGTCTACGTCAAATTTATCTAGTTTGCACTACAGTACTTTTAAAACTACTCACATAGAATTGTCCTGATCAGTTTGTAAATATAACTTATGAGTAATCTTTAGTTTTATTTACAATTGATAATCCAGGAACTGCATTCTACTTGTATAATTACATATACACCTATTTTTTAAAGCTAAATTGCTTCTATCTTTAATCTTTAAACTAATACATGAGTCAAACTGAAATGAAAAATTAAACCTTATGGGGAAAACTTTATATATTTTCAAATACAAGACATTAGTTCTTAGAATTGATAACACCATAGGAGTAATTTGGTTTCTAAAAGCTAAAAAGAGAATTCTAACAATGTTATTCTGATGACATTGTCTATTCATTATTAAAGCCAATTTATTGAAACAACTCGCATAGGCCCTGTTCTTTTGCTCTCTCAAAATAATCTACAATTTACCTCCTTTTAAACTGACTGTTGTCTTCAGATGCAAAATCTCACCAACATGACTAATTCAACAGTTTATAATTTGAGTCTCGTGGTTCAAATATGTTCCATGGCTGAAGAAGCACAAAAAACCAGCACTGAACCTTTCCTTTGAAATTAAATATGGTGACGTCAGCAAGTCTTTCCCCACTTTTGATATTGACCCTTGAAACGCAAATTCTGTCAATACAGTGAAGATGTATAATCAGAACCTTTTCTCACGGTTTAGCTCATTCTCTCAGATCAATTTGATTAATTGCTCAGTTACTTTTCTGTACCTCTTCCAATCATTTAGAGTACTTATTTCTATAGCATAACCACACGCCGTTAACATCTTTTGATTTCTGCTTGATTGGGATTTAATGAGAAAAATTCAAGACATCAATCTTTGCTTTAACTTATTTTAGTTCCAATGTTCAAATGATCACGTTTACTCTCATAACAATAATCCTTTCATGTGAAAAACTCAAAGCAGTTTAGTAACTTTATTATTAAAGGTAAGAGCAGACCTGACTTGGAAGCAGTTCAGTTGTTTTCAGGCAATATTAATGGCAGCATTCCCTATACGCTAAGTATCTTACTACTTGAGGGCAAGAGCAATGCTAGCAATGAAGCCAAGACAACCAGACTGAGATAGGAATTGTAGATAAAAAGTGCAATATATAGTGAAAAGAGTTTATGATCCATCCCAATAAAAACAATAAAGTTTAGGAAACATGCTTAAGATTACCATATCAAAATGAGAATATTAAGAGTATTTAATAGGCATTATCCCATTTTACTTACAAGAAGTTTTAGCCAGAACTGGCTGGGGAAAAGGGTTCAACTTTCCAAAATTTAAGGTTTTTCAAAATATTTTGCTCTAGCTCTAAATTAAAATAAAGCTTCTCAATATATCATAAAAATATGTCTCAAATGAAAATACTGGTGGATACACACTACTCAACTTACAGGAGCTGTCAGTACATTTATGGCTGCCATTCATCCTATTTTTCCTTGATGTTTTTACTCCTCAGATGAAATTCTAACAGTGAGAACTGATATCTGGTTTTTAGAAGCCTAAAAACTACCAAGAAGTCATGGAATCATAGAATCCTAGAGTGGCTTGAGTTGGAAAGGAACTTATAGACCTTATTTCAACCCCACTGCCATGGGAAGAGACACTTTTCACTAGACCAGGTTGCTCAGAAGCCCACCCAATCTGGCTTTGAACACCGAAGTTTAAGTTGTATGTCAAGATAGTGCCTTTCCATAGGGTCCAATTCATCTAACCACAGCCTCCAAGGAGATGTCAGGCTTGTGGTGAACTGGAAGGAGCAGCAGTGCTGCACTCAGCAGCAGGTACTGATTAGGGAAGATCAGAAAAGCCCAGGAGTTACCACAGGTCTTAGTGAGAACAAATCCCCCTCCTCCCTTTGGTCTCACAAATCTTTGCCACTTACTAGTACCCTTTACCCATTCTACAAGACACAAGATCACTTCTCCAGCACAGGCCAACTCTTGGCTCCTAGAGTCCCTAGTCCTCAGCTGCAACACCGCAGTCACAAAGTACTGAGCACAAATGGGTCCCCACTCATTTTGAGGCAATTTTTACACCAGCTTTCCCAGAGCAGAGATTGCCATTTTTTGATGGCAGTCAGATGAGGAGGTGAGGAGTGGGAAGGCAGAGTGAGATGGAAGGCATGGGGAAGGAAACTCCTGCTTTGAAGAAGGGGAGCTCTGGAGACATTGGGAGCCAACTGTGTGCGTGTCCACTCACATCACCGCAACCAGACATCCTCATGGCAAGTGCAGAGTATGCACAGAGGAGAACCATGCTGTCACATTAATACTGCCTTAGCCCTTCCCATCAAGGACTGCTCCAGTCACCATAGAACCATAGAATGGTTTGGGTTGGAAGGGAACTTTAAGATCATCTAGTTCCACTCCCACAGCCATGGGCAGGTGTGCTTTCCTTCCCCCTTGCCTTTGTGTGCGTGCCCTGGTGCAACATGATTTGCTTTTCCCCTTGGAAAATCCGTTTCTCTAAATAGACACCTGGGAGATACAAGTTCAAGATAACTCTCTCTGCTCAGCTCAGGCCCAAAGTTCTGACATTTTAAGAAGCTACACTGTAAGGTTGTGCATATGTGTGTGTGCACATCAGCCTATGTTATAAACCTATTCTGCCATGTCACCCCCTAGATTTCTGCCTCATCTTAAGAAAACAAATAGGCTCCTGCAAAATTTCTGTTATCTAGAAATACCTCTTAAAAAACACCCTTGTCTTGTACCCGTTCAAAGAAATAAAATATAAAAGAAAAATCTCTTATGGAGCCATAGTCTATTTCCCACTGTCCAGACCTGAACTCCTAGAAAATTTTTTTGCAACATATGCTATTAGAAATGATTGCTGTACGTTACCATCTATAAAAGCACATGAAGAAAACCATGTTTAATTCAAGTCATGCCCATGGAAAAAAAGGCTAACTATTTTTCCACGGAAAAAAAAGTAAGGTAAAACTGCACAATAATTTGATTATTCAGCCATTATACGAAAAAAAGCAAACCCCAAAAAAGGTATGCAATTAAATGTTATTTTTAATTTACTTTTTGATAGATCTATTTTCTGTGTTCTCCTTTTACTATTGTACTGAAGATGTCAGTGTTGATCAGCTTCCAATCATCAATGGCATTTATTTCAATAGCAATGATAATCTGAGACAGTGATTTCTGCCTTTGCTGGAGAACACCATTGACTTATGGAAAGAAATAAAAAATTTAACGTGAGTCCTGACTGTGGGATAAACCTCAAAGAAATAAATTTTATTTTTGATATAAGAAAATAAACATTTTACAAGGTGTTGCGTAATTGTCTTCCAGCAAAAATAAAATTCCCATGCTAATATGTTAACAGCATGCTCGGGCAACTTTCAAAAAAAAAAATAAATTATGAGGTATGGTTTGAAAGCTTAAGTAGCACAGGCATGAGCTGCCTGGGCTATTTTGAAAGTCCTATAGAGATGAACAAGTAGCATTATAATAGATCTATACAGAAATATTTCAAATATTTTTAAGAGAGAAAAAGACAAAATTTTTAAAGCATTCTTTTAGTTTATGTTACAAGACTATAGAGAAGAAAATATTTTATTAGCGAATACTCTGGCACTGCTTTATGAAATTTTTCAAGGTTATTGGAATAGTCTTTGACGATACAGGCTTTAAGCAATGCATACTAAATCTGTTTTTAAAACTGCTGAGTGAGCCCTACTGTGTCAGGAGCTGAATGTGTCCACTCATCCTGCCTCTGTCATCTTGGAGGAAGCCTGAGAGCAAATATTCCTCTGGAGGGAGCCCCACAGGACAAATGAAGATCCAGGCTGCAACTTTCCTCCCATAGCAACATGCAAACAGTAGGAGAGTTAATATGATGCCCTCTTTAAGGAAATATGATTAGTGAGAAAGTTTGACATTGCCACGTATAGATATCTGCATTTCTATTCCCCTCTCTATATATTATCTAAAATATATCACTATTATTTCCCAATGATTTGCATATTTAAATTTCAAAATTACCACACAGGACCTTTTTAGCAATTGTCAATATTTTGCAAAAATACACATCTATCCCAATTTTCTCCTCCCTAACCACAAATATATTATATTTTTAATAATAATTTTTTGTAGGTGAAGAGCTTTTCCATTTACAGAGGAATTCGAGCAACGGATAGTTACTTAGTGTATTAGTGGCTGATTTACATAGCATGAAGCATATCAAGGAAATAATAAAGCAGCCCATTAAAAAGTCTTTGACTACAGCAAAGGCAGCAAGAAAAGAGGAAGCCATCATTACCAGACTAATGAAGTAACTTTATAACATTACATTGAAGTTTTTTCCTCCCAATCTAAAGCTGAGTTTATAAAGAACTAATTCCAGTTTGAAAATGGTTTGTATGTTAATGTAGACAAAATTAGAATACAGGTCTACTAATGAAATGCTTTCTTAGAACAAAAGGCAATTGCCTTGATATTCCTTAATTATCATTACTGAAAATTCTACAATTATTTATGTTTTGTTCATGGAGAAAGAAGATAGAAAAATATTATCTACAAGGACTTCCAGAAAACAGCTAGTTAAACACAGTTCAATTTTGTGAGAACAAAATTACTGAAAGATGGTACTGACCATTTTTACATACCTATATCTTTTTAAATAGAAAGGTTGCATGCAAAAGCACAGTTTCAACAAGTACTATGACACAAAATTCCCAAACATTATAAATGCTTGTAGTAACACGAACTACATCCTCATTGAAAAAAAATATACAAGCATCAATCAAGCAACGGTTGTTTAAGAGCCTGATATGGTACTAGTAAAAATAATGCAGCAAAGCAACAAGTTCACTGGAGTGCTCCCTTAACACACAACATACCAGACGTACAGCTGTTTATTTGAGGGGGGAGGGTGGGAGGAACCCCAAAAAGATTGCATCAAGACTTTTGAAAGGATCTACTTCTCGGTATTTAATAATATGCAAAGTATTGAAGGATTCTTGCATGAAATCAGGAATAGCAATAGGTCGTTTTTCATGGTATTTAAAAAAGCTAAGCAGACACAAAACAGGATGCCAGCAGGCAGCTTGCATGAGACATAAGGCTTTATATTCCCACTAGGAACGTACCTTCTCTGCTTTTGCTTTCCTGGCGTTATGCACAAACCTGCGTCCCAGCTTCTTGGCATACCAGATAGAGGCAAACATCGTAGTGATGAAGATTTCAGTCTGAATATGCAGCACACAATAAAAAAAAACCACAACAAAACACCAAAACCAAAAAAACTTCTCCCACAACTGAGATACAGACCTAACGCTGGTTAAGGTCTCAACTATTCTGTTGCTTTGTCAGGTCCTCTCATGCTGCCTTCTGAAAAAAAAACCAAAACAAATCACCCAGTGTGGCCAGTCTGCAGGTGTATTTACATATTGCCAGCAGGAAGTCCAGGGTGAGGCATCTTTGCATCCAGCTCACATCCAGTCTGCTAAGTGCCTGTCTGCAGTTCTTTAGCACTGTCACCACAAACTACATATGTGTCAGTATGAAAGGAAGCTGCAGTAAACTACTGTAGCAGACAGCTCACCTCCTCTTCTCCTGTTCTGAAATTTAACTCCTTGGTTCTCTTGGATTTGCCAGCATGCAACAGAAGCAGCAGCAGTTCAAATATGAGACACACAGCACTGCAGGAAAGCAAAGGGGTACAGAAGTGCCAAAAATAGAAATATGTATTAACTGTTAAGGTGAAGGAACAGGTGTTTTATGTGTTTCAATGAATTTAAGATATGAAAGGAGAATTGATTTTATTTTGTTCTTGCGGTTTGGGATCTAGTCAGAGGTATTTTTGTTATCTAGTTTCAGTTCACAACAGAAAGGCATCATATTGCTCACTTCACTTGCTGATGTCATACATGCTTTGCTGAAGGATTTAAGACTCAGTCAAGGGCTTCTGTTTTTCTTTGATAATGGCTTCATGAAATACAAACCTTAGAGATTTTTTTCCAAATTCCAGACTTCTGCCCTACCTCGGCGTGCTTTTCCTTCTTTCTATAATTGCAAGTTATTCTGCATTATGAGTAGTATTTTTGAATACCTATTTTTGCAGTGAAAGAGTAATGTACTACTTTCCCTTTTGTTCCATACTTCAGCTTTAACCCCTGCAGCTCTATTCAGTTATAATCTCTAAATGATAAGCAAAAATATACTCTTATGATTCCAGGCACGTGAGTAACCTGATGTTCCTCCCAGTCAGACTTGGTATCAAAACTGTAAACTTGCAGGGTTTATAGCTATGTATTGTATTCTATAGTACTTGTATTATTCTTGCCCAATGTCTTCCCACCTACAACTGTGGAGATACCAATAGGCTGAAGAGTCACTGCTGTCCTGTGTGCAGGATTGGATTTAGGATGCATACACACAAGAATGATTTCTGCTTTGCTATTCTGTGGTAAAAAGCAAACCAAAATTAATAGGTGCATGGCAAATAAAATACAGTCATAGCAATTTAGTATAGGGCACTTGGGACTAAGGGAACACTTCTTCTGCCCCAGGATTTTCAAAAAATGGCTGAAACTATTTTCTCCAGGGTACACAAAATCAAAAGGGAAAATATTCCACTCCCACTTATAATTTACATTGAACATCCAAGTTTCTGTAGCTGGATGGCATTGCCCAAGCTTTGAGCCTTAAGGCGCATACTGCTGAATTCTGTTAAGATTACAGAGTTCAAAGAACTCTTCAGTGCATTTTAAAATGCTAGGTTGGTTAACTAAATTGAAATTCTTAGCGAGGTTTTTTTGCCAAGGTAACTCCCAGGTATCTGCTTAGTTTTTGCTTGACATCTAAAGACTTCTGATAAAATATTTGGTAACTGGAAATATTTCCGGGAAGAGAATAGTTTCTAATTACTTCTAATTCAGATACTTAGTTTATCCTGGCAGTCAAACTTTTAAGACCACAAGATAGAGTAAAAGCATGTCTCATCTGAACTACTACAGACCTATCTCTCTGTAACATGACTCCAACTTTCTTAACTATAGGTTGAGAGGAAGACGGATTCTCCAAGGTGGGAAAACCTTTGTTATGCCATGTAACAGCCTCACAACATTCTCCACACTTTTGGGATGACAGAGTGTCATATAATAGAGGGAAGGGAAAACAAGAGAAGGAAGAAAGGTGGCCTTGAAAAATTTAGGAAGAAAACAGCTGGGATATCACTGTAAGGAAACATGTACCAAAAACAAAGTACAGAAAAGAAGCAGCAACATCTTTACACAGCTTAAACAACACTATACGTGTTAAAGGAACAGGAAAACCATCTTACATAGTATATGCATAAACAGTAGAACACTTCTCCCACTCTGCTTTCATGTTTTTATGAAGAGGGTAAGAAAAATTTGAAATCATTGCGCTACAACCAAAAAGGGGTACATTCTTCGAAGCAACTATTTATATACTCTTATGTATATTCAGAAGCTGAGAAAATTGAAGGAAACACTCATTAAACAATAAAACCTCCTTTTTATGATTTTTCATCAAAATTAGCAGCTTTACTGAACTATTTATTCTGGAAAAACAGGGAGTAATAAAAAGCCGCAATTCATCCCACTTAAAGGAAAAAAAATAGAATACATTGTTCATTTAAGAAATAATGACAAAGCAATAGGGAGGTAATTTTCTCCACCCACTGAAAATGTTAGATCAAGAAGAATAAATCTCGCCAAACACCTAATTCTGATTCTAATCAGAAATGCTGTTTAACTATTTGTGTTCATTTGCAGATCTATCCAGCTTCCAAAATACAGCAAAGGCCAGACTACAAGCCATGTCCTTAGAGCTCCATCATACAGCAGTCTGCCATACATTGCCAATAGTGGGTTTATTAGGTCTGTCATGGTACCAAGGGATTTTATGATTATGAATATTTTACTGTAACCATAATGAAGGCTGCATTTTACAGAAGTGCTACAAGCTGAGCTGCTTTAGAAGAACTGGAACTCCCAGCTGCTGTCTGCTCACAGGAGTAATATGTACTTTAGCATGCTCACTGAAGTGCTACATTACAAGAACAGAGATGCATGCCATTAAGCAACAATATTACCACAGACAGGAGATAATCAGTTAAGAGCAGATTTTACTAGGATCTTCTTACTGCCAATGAGTGGGTGCTTTTCAGTAAACCAAACCACATCTAAACTATACGTTAAAGGCCATTCTTGTGCTTCTATGAGAAGAATTAGTCTTACCACAAGTGTACACATGGGTATAAGCGCAAGGCAACTACGTTGTTGAATCCTATTATTTTTATGACATGGATCCCAAACATCACACACAACAGTACCAAAACAGGTGGTTGTTTCAAACACCTTGCCAACTGTTTGTTTGCACTGAGCATCACCAGTACTTCTGACAGTTTACCTCCTTTTTCAATTTTAACATTGCTGTTTTACTTGAGCAGCACATGGGAAGAAGTGCGGCTCGGCTTTAGACAGGGCATTAATTTTCTCTTGTTAAGGGATAACTTCTCACAGCACACACGTGGGGTGTCAACCTCCCCCTCACACACCTGTGGTGAAGATAGATGTTAGCTGCAGATTCGGTTTCTCTCCTACCCCTATCTGAATATATACACACAGTAGCCATAAAACTTGATGACAGGGCCATTTAAAATACAAATACAGTTCTGTCATAAATAATGCCTTCCTTGTAAGAATGGGAAGACAGATAGGAAGATTAGTCATTCAGGGTTTGCAGAACTCTGTTTCCAGTGAAACACGCAGGAGAAGGAACAAGTTAAAAAGGCAATACTTTAGATATAAAAAAATCACTTTGCTTCAAGGCTTATTTTTCAATGCTCGGCACAGCTGTGGCTACAGGAACAGATGAGAAACTAAGGTAGCTAGCTTTGTTTTTATTAGTACTACGCAACAACAGATATTGATTTGACAGACTGCACAGTAAGCA
Source organism: Serilophus lunatus (assembly GCA_013399895.1). Lineage (NCBI taxonomy): Eukaryota > Metazoa > Chordata > Aves > Passeriformes > Eurylaimidae > Serilophus > Serilophus lunatus. The sequence continues at coordinate 389,688 of VXBA01005694.1, read as the reverse complement.
ACTATTTCCCATCCCCAACACAATTAATTACCTTACACACTTCCATGATGCCAACATATACTGTTGAATGACCAGAATACTAGGAAAGACAGGAACCTAAATATCTGCTACTCCATACAGATGACAAGTTTTAGCCACTCAGACCTTACAGTAGTTCAAGGAGGTAGAAGTCTCAATGTTTGTTAAGAGGAAAGAAGGAAAAATCAGGTCCTTACAAAAGGCAAACAAACTAGTGTTCCTCAGCCTAATGCAACAGACAGTATTTTCATAGGAAAACCATTGGCACAAGAGGGGTAGTTGCCCCAGTCAGCACCAACAAAACACATTCAGACTTGTCTCCTGGACAGGGCAGGACTCACTTTGTTACAGATACAATACAGGTGGAAAGATTTCTGTAGAATAGAATCACAGGATCCCAGAATCATAGAATTGAGGTTGGAAAGATTATAGAGTCCAACTATTAACCCAGCACTGCTAAGTCCCTTTAAACCGTGTCCATATGCACCACATCTACATGTGTTGCAAATGCCTCCAGGGATGGTGACTCAACTGCTTCCATGGACAGCCAGTTCTGATGCTTGACAATGCTTTGTACGAAGAATTCTTTTCTAATATTCAACTAAACCTCCACTGCCACAACTTAAGGCCATTTCCTCTTGTCCTATTGCTTGTTACCTGGGAGAAAAGACCCATCTGGCTACAACCTCCTATCAAGCAGTTGTAGAGATTGATAAGGTTCCTCTGAGCCTCCTTTTCTTCAGGCTAAACAACCGCAGTTCCCTCATCAGACTTGCGCTCCAGACCTTTCACTGCTCTCGTGCCCTTCTCCAGGCACTCTCCAGCACCTCAACATCTTTCTTGTTGTGAGGGACCCAAAAGTGAACACAGGATTCAAGGTGTAGTTCCACTGCTGCCAAGTAAGAAATATCATAAGTATAAATTTACAAACAGTTATGATGGTTCATAAAAGATACTTTCTCTAATAATAAAAATGTTAAAACTCTATCACTTGGCCCTGAATTTTGAAGATGAAACCCAGGTTGCTTAAAAGATGTTCTCAGGAAGCATTTAACTAAGTCAATGGCAGGAATATTATACAATGATTCTTAGAACAGTCACTTATACTGATGAAGAAATGCTGCAGAGAAGTGAACAGGGAGGGAAAAAAAAAAAAAAAAGAGGCAAAGATGAAGGAAGATGGCATAAAAATGGAAAAAAGGAAGTGAAAATGAAATGCCCCACATTAAGGATGACAGCGGTTCCTGCTCTTCTCTTCCAATTTAAATTTTTCTATTCCCTTAATATTTCTTGTGCCAAATCTTTTCTCTTTAGAAATTATGCTTTCAGAAACCCAGATACGACATTACAAGTTTGCTCCAGGTCTAATTTCCCCTTAAAACAGAAGATACCATATGCATACATCTCCTCTCTCACCTTCACTGATGCATGGCAGAACTGTCTTCTAGCAGAGGGCATGAAGAATTTCATACACAATGCTACAGGATTTCAAAGCAGTAAAGAAATAAAATGCAAGCATTTTTTCCCGTAGATCTCCCTAAAGTGTAAGGCCGCAAATACTGCATTCTGCCATGCAATTATCAGTGCTATTTTTCTACTCTTCTATTATTTGATTGGGGTAGATGGCACTCACTCAACCTGCTATCTGTGGTGCAACAGGTCATGAGAAGAGAGGATGAGGTGGAGTGCTACACAACTGCATGAAATAGACCTTTAACTGCGGAAGAGTAGGAAATGGAAATTAAATAAGTGCTATGCTAAACACTGAGAATCAGCACATCCCTGCAGACAGGGATGTATTCCAGTACTTTACAGTATAATAGCAAAACAAGCAACATTTTAAATTTAGGTAGTTCTTTTTCCTTTTATTTGTTATGTCTTGGAATGGAGAAAAACCTAATTACAGCACTTAATTTTGATTTTAAAAATTGATTTTCCACTCTAGTTTCTGCTGTTGCATAGAAAACTCCAGTGAGTCACAGAAGTAATATAACCACCATTAGCAGTCTTAAAAAAATAAAGAAAAATTTGAAAAATGCTACTTTATTCCCTATTTGTCCCTAGTTCAGCAGAAATTGCTGCCTACCTCACCATTTTGATAGAAATTCTTAAATTTCTTTCTGCTATGTTAAGAAATCACAATTACAACGGTGTGTAAAATCCTCAGATGTGCCATTACACTGCTCAGACTTGTATCAAATCAAAGCACATACAGTGCATACAGTGTATGTAGCACAGTTATGCATTTGCATGGCAAGTACTCCCACAGGAAATAATATAAACTACAAAAGTTACCCTTGGGGAGGAAAATAAAAGAAGAAACCACAGACTGCAAGCAGTGCTTACGTGTGTCACCAGTGCATTTTGCAAGGGACTTGCCAAATATAATCCTGAACAAGACCAAATTCAGTGTGGAAACACTTCTATTACAGCTCTGTGTATATGGTTCCCATTCTGCAGCATTTAAGTATATTTTTTTTTCTTTGTACTTATAAATAACTCTATGATGGTGAACTCATCTCTGTTTCTGGAAGGGGTGAAGTTAAAGCACAAAGTGACTTCATAACACACACACAGGAAAATCAGCACACCGACTGTCAGCCCCAAATCTCCATCCAGTGCACGGCCGCAAGGTTTGCAATGGCCAAAGCCAGGCAGAGGTGGCGTGCACATTCTAACTCAGTTCTATACCAGTTACAGCACTCTGTACAAATCCAGGGAGAAGCAGGTCTGGTAATGCCACTTACCTACCCACAAGGACTACAGAGATACACACTTTCCATATGATTTCTTTTAGGAACAGCAAGTGAGACAGCCTTTGATGACCTGATTATCCCATTGCAGTTCTTAATTCTTACCTGGGACTGTCTTCAGCTGTATTCTGCTGTTGGCTGGATCACACCCAAGCTGAGCAGCCCCTCCCCTCCAGGTGCTCCTGCTTATCTGTTTAATGCATGTTAGAGAACAATCCACATATGCAGAACCAATAAAACAGATAATGGCTTCTTATTCTGGTCCTCAGCTTTTCTAGGCTGTGATCCCCACAGCTCACAGAAGTAGATCCTACAGTTCAACATCACTTGGAAAGTGAAATCATTTCAGAGGCAAATTGTTAAGAATGACAGCACTGAATACTTTAGGTGCTGAGCACAGGCTTAACAATGCAATGTATTCCTGTTAACGTGCAAAAAGAATAGAAATGCAAAGGAAAGGTTGTACTTAATTCCTCCAAATGTTCTACTAGTTAAGTATGATGGGTAGACAAGAAATCTTTATGCAGAATTGCCTGCAATTCTTGCTTCGTGTGGACAGAGATAAGGAAGAGATCTCCTTGTTTTTGAAACTGACACACCACTTTTATGTTGCTCAAGCAAAGAGAAGATAGCCCAAACCAAAGCAGAACAGGCACCAGGTTCTGTCCTTTAATTCTGCTAAAATTTTTCTGCATGAGATTAATTACTCTGTGCAAGCCAGCTGCTCCCTCTTGAAATGAAAAGAATACTGCTCTACTGCGCTGGGACAGACTAAAGACAAAAGTATTAAGAAATGTGAATTATTGTGATAGAAGGCATTACAGCAAGCAGAACATCTACTCCCACAATTGTTGATATAGGATCATACAGAATTCTGCTGAAAAGTCTGTGACAGTCCATACTAAACCTGATTATACAAATGCCTCATTGGATGTGACCCGTGGAAAGGTCCATTTCATCAATAAGAGTCATAAAGGGCGGTGTTATACTCATTTTGACCAAAAAGAAAGGAACTGTAAAGGAATATGAAGACAAGGACAAAAAGTTATTCTTTTTACACCTATGAGAAGATCTTCAGAAGTAGAAGAAATATCTAGCAAATATTAAAATCTGAAGTATAGATTTATAGTTATTTCAGTTAATTATTTCTTAACAAATGGTAAGAGAATTTGGCACACAATGTTTTCTTATTCAGTACCAATTCAGTGCAAGCCCAGACCATTCTACTCTTATCCCTTAGGAGAAACTTGAGAAAGAATTGTGGAGAGAAATTTTTTATTGCAGGGGATTTTGACACTTTGAAAACCAGGAGAAGAATTAATGCTATATACAGCTAGTGAGATATACTTTGACAACAGATGAACTAGAGATGATGAAAAAAAAATCCAGAAAAATTGTGATAGTTTTTTAAGACAACAATGAAAAATAGTATCTTCCTAAAGACTTCGAAGTTTTTAAATTTAATCTGAGTGTTTCAAGAAAACAAATTTTTGAGCTCTCTAACCAGTAGAAAATTGAGAAAGTGTTCCTTGAAATTGTCAAAATATTTATCTTTTACATCAAAAATCAGAACATTTCAGCCTCCTGCATAGCTGCCAATACTGCTGTCTAAATTACATTTACATTTAACTTTCCCTTGGGATCCTAGTCAATAGATATTTTTAAAATTTCTGTTCTGCACAACTCACTGAAGAGACTTTCATTTGATTCATACATTCAGCACCCCCAAAGATTCTCCCACACTTTTCTGCAAATTGAATTTTGCCAAGCCAGGCACATCGGTTGTATTCTCACATGCCATCCAGACACCATGAAGATGTTAGAATAAATTCACGTGAACTTCCAAAAAGGATCAGAAGAAAGAATCACAAAAGCAAACAATTAACTGCTTCTCATTGTTCAAGCACACTGGGAAGCACCATATTTCATGTCTTGACCTCTCAGAAGCAGAATGAAAGCTGAACGAAAGGCTGTTTCTCCACCAATCCCCACAGCTAAATGCAGAAAATATTTAATATACCCAGAGTTGCACAACGCTTCTCTGCCCTCCACTGTGCACTGTGCCTCCACACACTGATGGCCCAGAACAAGTATCTCCAAGGACTCTGGTTATTTTTCTATGGCTCTAGGGGAGCCAGCTGTACATTGAACTGAACCAAAAGCTCTAAAATGCTTCCTGCTTCCAGCCAAGAGAATTAAATAATGAGCAATGTGCCAAAATCCCACTCCTAGCACTGGAGAAGAGTCCAGATCTTAAGAGAAAAAAAATATGTTCTCTCCACATTCCTCCTCTTTGTCATTCAAAGTCTTCAAAGGTTCAGTGAAGGTAAAAGCCATAAAAGGGCCCCAGACTTCTAAGCAGTGCCTTGTCCTAGCAGGCTCAGGCTCCCAGATACTCCCGGTTGTCACAACCTACCCATCTTATAATTAAAGACAGATGTTGGTCTGAGTGATTGTGAGCACCAGGGCTGATCCAGATCAGATCTTTAATACACCAATTCCCACATGCAATGGACAATAAGGGAAGTGCTCCCAGTTGCCTGCCTACCTGGCACTTACCTGCCTAATGCTCCCACATTCATTTTACTCAGTTAAGCACATACCACTGCCAAAACCGTTACTTTGTTAAAGTGCCCTCTGACATGTCTATCTCCTGTTTTCAAGCCTATTGAGTACATACTAGGCATTCATGCTTTTTGTAGTTCCTTAAAAATAACAGATTAAGTACACTCACTGAGCAAGAGTACTCTGCCTACAGTAATGCTGTAGGAAGACAATAAAAGGTGGTAGATTTCAAATGCATTACAGAAATGTCTTGGTAATTTGATGTGATTTAAAGATGAGACAAGCAGGCAGCCTAATCTTTCAGTCTTGGTCTCTGTCTAAAGACAACTAAAGGAATATTCCACTTGATTATCTCATCTATTATTAACAGTAACTCATCACTAAAGCTCAGGACAGAACATGACAACACAAATCTGTTGCATGAATGCATAACTCAGTATACTTCAAGGTGGACCTCCATAGCAATATGTGGGTATTCCTACCTATCAGATTGTCATCGTGAAAATGTGCGGAAGAGCATGCTAATCCTCTGGCTTTGATTGCCCGCTCAATGCATATCCCAAGCAATATGTTATGAGTAAACGTTACATGTTAAATCTCACACTTTGCCCATGCAAAGAGATACAGAATACCAGGCAGTACTTTAGATGGGATGAATACAGCTCTTTCTAGGACAGGGCACATATCCTAGGATTCAGCCTCCACAGCTGTGCCTTTAGAAAAGTGCAATGTGCCTAGCTGAAAGAGATCTGCATTTTTAGCTACAGAAGCACTGAACATGGCACAGAGGAAAGGCAAACTACCTTACAAATGCAAATTCAAGAGATTTGAAAAAAAAAAAAATCAATTTCAAGCAGTGCTTGAAATATATGTAAACAAAGTCACTTAAGTGAAACTGGTCCAAAATTACAAGAAAGTGTGTATACTCTTTGAAAGCTCAAGATTAAAAAAAATATTTACAAACTATTTGTAAAGTTCTGGCCTTCAGAAAGCAAGGCAATTTCCCTCAATACTTTTCTATGCATAGTGTGAGGGAGATTGTTAAAGCTGATATAATGTAATCTGAATTACATTTAAACATCTGTCTGCTTTATGTGAATTGATAGGCTCTAGTCAGAGCAATCAATAACATTCTTAAAATGTTATTGAGCACAATTTTTAATAAATGTTTTACTTATGTATTCTACTTGGGCAGGCTTTAAAATCAGGACTGTAAGTAAAATGTGACTCAACACCACCATCATATTATATAAGATTGTTTTAAATGAAGCATATTCTTATTGTGGATTTAGCTACTGTAAAATTTATAGTTGATTAGTACTATGCTCCACAATTTTCCAATTAATAATTATTAAAAATAGACATATTTATGCATAGGATGGATAAAGGTTTACTTAAGATGATCTGTAGAATGGTTCACTTCCTACAAACTAACTTCATAATTCTTGAGTTATATTCTCTTCCTCTGATTTGAATGAGAGTTTTACCTAATGAACATGTTTTTCTCTCTCATTTGGCTGTGTTAGAGCCTCTGTTCTTCTGCTTATATGTATTTCACAGTTTTAGAGACTATACAAGAACGTAGATAAGATTGAATATTCACTTCGAAGAGGGAGCCTAACTGTTTCTATGTTCCAGACAGTACTGGATACAAAATATAAAGTTTGCCTAAATGGTTTAGGCATTTAAAATATATCTAGCTATTATCATCTCTGGAAAATAACTTACAAATAATTTTTCAGTTGGAAAGAAAGGTCAAACTACAGACTGCAAAAGTCATGCATATTTGATTCATCCAACCTCATTTCTTTAAAAAGCATCAAGCCCAAGATATTTCAAAAAGCTACAGATAGTAATACCTTTCACTTAATTAACCTTCCCAATACATGTAAAAGTACTTTAGAAGTGCACCACATGTCAGTTGAAATAAATATTGACAACCATAAAAGCCCTGAATTAACTTATAAACAAATACTGAATCTGGAACTTACACTCTGATGTAATTTATCCTACATAAGAGAAGCTAGGCAAGAAGCATCAATTTATCTTTTGCTCAGCTGTATTAAATAATTAAATAATAATTATTAAATAATCTGAATGACAGCTTTTTTCCTATAAGCACTCACATAATTTTTATAATTAAATATTTTTCCACATCTGTATTATGATATACATTAGTTATTATTTTTTAAAATCCAAATGTTAATCCTCACATTGAATAAAATATTTCTGGAGAGACAAAAGAGACTCAAGATCACATTTTTAATGTGAACTGAAGCATTATACATACAGGATTTGAAAAGCAAAATTCAGTACGACTCTAATTAGACTGGAACTGAGCAGAGCTGCTCAGCAGGCTTGCTTAACAGCTGGTCCAAACCTCTTAGGGAGGAGCATATTTTTACAAAACATTTTATGAGGCCACACACTGAGAGCTATAGGAGTTCATTATAGAAGCACACAGGTTGACTAATAAATATCAATTTTGCTTTAGGAATCAGAAATTTAAGTGGTTTGCCTGTCCAAGATGACTATGCAATATATGGATTTATGCTTATTTAAATGTGTGTGATTTAGTGACTAAAATACATAACTAGCCCAGAACTTCTATCAACTTCTCAAATCCTTGTATTTGGCAATATCCAGGAATGAATATATATTCATCCTCAGACAAAAAAAATTAAAGAAAAAGATATTAAAATAATTGAGTCAACATATAACAGCGATCTGTCTCCAATACAAACTTACCAACAGTTTGGCAAGATAACTGGGGCAATAGGAGTAGAAGGAGAGAGACCGAAGAATGGGGTGTGTCAGATATGCAGTTGCGACTCACTAAGTTACTGCACAAGATAGATGTCAAGAGCTCTCACACAGTAATGCTGAATAAAGTGTTAACAACACAAGGTGTCAGTCTGGAAAACAGCTCAAAATATTTTATAAAAGCTCAAGAAGATTTGAATTTTCCAAGAAGGTTTCCTTTCTGGAGGCTGCTGGTCTATTCTGGACACAAGAGTAGTGCTTCATAATCTTCAAGAATGACGCATAAACTAATTTTAATTTTTTAAAGGAAATCTACACCTGGCATTCACTCAAAAAAGGCTTAATATTGAAAAACAAAGCATTTTCTGTACACCCACACTGTGGAAGAAAAAAAACTTAGAGTCAGAATGGTTTGTTAAAACCACTACAAAGGGACCTTAAAACCGTCTAATTTCAACCCGCCTGCCAAGGGCAGGCACAATTTACACTACTAGACCAGGTTGCTCAGATCTCCATCCAATCTGAACCTCAACACAGTCTCAAGTTACTATGACTCTCTTCTCCACGTCTTCAATTAATATTACAGATTGTTACTATTTTCTACTATGTTTAATGCCTGAACATGAAACAGCTCGAGCTCACAGCTCCTGGCACTGCTATGATATGGACAATTGTCCCATCATGGAACTTTATTCAGAGCATCTCTAAGAGATTCCTCTAAGATATGCCTTTTTGTATTCCTTAGTCCTCTGTCATTAGGCTCAATGGTAGCATATAAATCATATGAAACACAATATGGGACATTCTACACAGACAGATTGAGGTGTATTAATTCTCTGTTAGACGTAGCTATATAAAACAAACTTGCTGCAAGTGTACAGACCAGACACTCTTTTCTTTAATTACCTATGTGAAATTGTCAGTGTCTCTCCTCATTTGCTCTTCTTTCTATCTACTTATTTATTTTTCATTTAATTTATAATGTCTTTCTGCTTGTTACAAACTGGACAGTGGCATTCCTTTCAAACTGATCTTGTACATCAGAGAAGCACAGGACGATTGGGGTTGGAAAGGATCTCTATAGATCATCTAGTCCAACCCAACCACTAAAGCAGTCCCACCTAGAGCAGAATGCACAGAATCATGCCCAGGAGGGTTTTTACTATCTCTAGCGAAGGAGACACCACATCTTCCCTGGGCAGCCTGTTCCGGTGCTTTGTCACCCTCAAAGTGTGACATATCCTCATATTCACATGGAACTTCTTATATTTCAGTTTCTGCCTGTTGCCAGGCATCATGGAAGATAGTCTGGCTCCATCCTCTTGACACCTGCACTTGAGGGTGCATTAGTGAGATCCAGTAGTTCCTTGTCTTGTCCCGAGGAACTGAGAAGTGGAGACAGCACTCCAGATGTGGTCTTACCAAGGATGAGTAGAGGGACAGGATCGCCTCCTGTGTGCTCTTCCAAATGCACGTCAGGATACTGCACTTCCAAATCCACACCGGGATATCCCTAGTTTCCTTGGCCCACAGGGCACACTGTTGGCTCATGAACAGCTTGTTGTCCCTCAGATCCTTCTCCTCAGAGTTATTTTTCAGCAGCTGACCTTTACTGCCGCATGGGGTTATTCCTCCCCAAGCACAGCTCGGCATTTGCCTTTGCTGAACTTCATTAGGTTCTTCTCCACCCAACCCATCATTTTCTTATTACCTGTATTCTCCAACTCACTCAAGCACAGATCCTTCAAAACAGCTGAAGAAGGTTATCTGGCATTTATTCCCCAAACTCCTTAGTCTATACCTCCACCCTTCAGGAAGTATAAATTAGGCAACTTTTTCAGATGCAATAAAACATCTACCAACTAAGTTGTTAAAGAAGAAAAAAGGTCAACAGCATATTTATAATTCATTAAAGATCTGTCACTTTACAAGCATTTTTTAGGCATCTCATCCTACCTCAGAGGTTTTCAGTTCATGAGAGAATATTTTATGTCTGTGACGCAGGAACCAGAGAGAGTCTGCCTTCAAAATGTTTTCATCATGACACATTAATCCAAAAAGAACAGATGAGGGGACATTCTTTTGCTTTAATTATACATTTTTATTATTGACTGCATAGAGTGTATTTTCCTACTCTCCCCTCAAAAGGAAATACAAGGATAATAGGGGAAAAAAATATCACCACCTTAAACCAGCCAGAAATAAGTTAAAAATTTAAACAAGTTTACACTTGCTAAACAAATATTAACTTTACAAAATGTTTTGATGATAAAGATTCTTCCAGTAAATGCCTTGTCAACCACTGACTTGTACAGACACACAGACATAGATACAGCACTGTGTAGGAAAATAAACTACTTTTATCAGCAGTTTGACAGTTTGGCACCATTTCCAAACCAAGCAATGTCTGTTTAGTTTGTTATACAGGCCTTGCTATAGGCACATTTCCTGATCGTTCCTTTCTGTAAAAACTCATAATTATTTGGGAAGGTCAGTACCTCCCACAGTGCTCCTCAAGCACTATTGCAGAGCTGACACTCTTGGATGACACTGGGAAAATTGCCATGATGAGAGAGCTGCTTGGCGAGAGAGCTGTTACTTGTTTTCAGAAGGAGAAGCCAGAATAGCTCTTATTTAGATCCAATTAGTCTATGCCTGGGTCTCTTTACAGTTATTTAAACTATCTCTGTATTACATAGTTTAGGTGGAGAACTTAAGCTAGAGCTGCAAAATAATTTCCAGAAAAGTTTGCAAGGCTGTCATAAATTGCACAATTTACCCAAAGCCAAGATTCTTTCAGGTGCTGTTTCTCCCTGGATAATCCAATCCTGTTTGGCTTCAAAGCAGTTTACACCTTCCAGGTGCTACCCCCTGCAGTACATCCTTCCTAACTGCCAGACTGAAACTTGTGGATTGCATCATCTCTAAAAATCCACCAGCATCTACAAGCTTCACTCCAAGCCCCCTCTCCTATCAGCGCAGAGTTTCTGGGATTTCTGAAAGTTCACATAATTTCATAGACATCAAGAAACCAGCAACACAACATGTCCATTTTTTTCTACTATCATGGGATCTGTAATATCAAGCTTGGACTGAGATACCTGGTTTTTAGACATCTAAGAATGAGGTAAATCACACTGACATAGCATTTGCAGATGTCCTATTCTACTGAACAGAAAATGTTCACTGTAGTTTTTTCATGAGTTGACAGTCAGAAATACATAGTCATATCCCTTCTGTAGAATTAATTATCACAATTAAGTGTAATACTCAGAACATCTGCTTTAATAAGATTGGTGACAGCCAAAGATATCTTACTTTCACTATGCATTCTTGACTCCTACTTCCACTGACTTTCCAAAAGAATGAGTTGAAAATACTTGGATTTGTGTTCCAGAGACACAGATGCTCAGTTGACTTAAGAGAGGCATCAGATTACCCCAGTGTGCTTTGAATATGTGCAAATATGTCAAAAGTATATGTTATAACTCAAAATATATATTCATGCTCTGGGGCCGAGCACTCACAACAAATTTTTTGAAATCCTGCAGGACTCTCCATTAACTATTGAAGAAAAAAACCTTTTCTTACACCATCAACAAAAACCTCCCTTATTGCTAAAACAAGTCATGCCTCCAGTTATTTAAGATAGCATATTTGATTTTTTCACCAGAGCCTCTGGCTGCAAGTGTAACCATGTATTTGATGATGCATTGTAAAACACACTAATATCAAACATATTTCCAATATTAGCATTTGTTTCACAAACTCTGAGTAAGAAGAGTTAGTGCAGAATCAAGACTTGCGACTAAATTTTTCTGCCATGTTGAACTCCATATTATAACTTATCTTAAAAGATATAGTCAGTTTATCTTTAGGAAGGCTTTAGCATTGATTTATGTTACTTTAATGCCTGACATTTTTCAATAAAGTATGTAAAATTGTAACACCCCAGGTCTAAGCCACAGGCTGCCTGGGCAGTTTACGTATATTTAAGGCTCCAGGAGATTTCCGCCACATGAACTCTTGCAGAGTCTGTGGTTCTTTGATACATTGAATTGCATAAAGAGAGCACACTATGAACGTTTTCCCAAAAGAACTTCTTTTAATTTAGTAAGAAAACAAATGTTTTGACAAATGTGTCGGGCGTAATATACAGCCAAGCCAAAAGCATATTACCAAAGCAATCTGCTAAAAAACAGTCCACAAAAGTACATAGTACAAAGCAATCAGTAACCCAGCTAAGTAGAGCACAAGCCCCGTTGGCTTTGTTACCCAAAAGAGAGTAAGGAAGAAAAGAAAAAAAGGAGACTTGCAGGGTAAAGAAAGAAGAGGTCAGAATAAGGAAATTAGATCCCTAACTTTAAAAAATTCTGTGCAATTCACAACGAAAGATCCTCAAAGGAACACCAAAAGGGAGCCTATCTGTGCTGTATTTATGATGTTTGGCCACCATGGCCACCCCTCTCAGGAAGGACATTTGGGTCATTGACCATTCAGTGCCCTCTCAGCCAAAGTGATGGGTGCCACAGCCAAACAGGAGCTTTAGGGAGTGTGAGTGGGCTACCAAGAGGCAGCCCTTCCTTGATTGACATGCAGCCACTGCTCCTGGGCCATGTGCACTCCATGGACTCAGTCGTGCTGGCTGCAGACCATGTGCCTGCAGGCCCTTTCCACGCACACACAGTCACAGTGAATTGGCCCCGACCAACGTAAATTCAGTGAGATACAAATTTGTTCTCTCACAAAAGGCAATGAGATCATTATGTTGGATGCCACTGCACTTTATTAACTCACATCCTGATTTTAGTATTAAGACGAAAACTTGGTATATCCGAAATATGTGAAAGACAGGAATTTCTTATGCATTAATGCTAGAAGTTATTTATTGGTTACAGAAATAAGAGAGAGATTTGACAGGAAAAAAAGTGTCAGTCTGATCCTAGTTCTGTGAAGAGAATTGAAAGTGAGCCTCCAAACCCAAACATTTTTCTCTGATACAGTAATCTCAATAAAAAAGTTTCTGAGTCTTTATATCTGAAAAACCTGTAACTAGACAGGATATAGAAATGGAGAAAATTTACTGAACTAATCTTTTAGGTCAGCCTAGATAAAAACTAAAATTATTTCCTCCTTTGCCTCCTTGCTTTAGAGATCAAAATCGTGTTTCTGGCTTGCTGATGCAATTATTTGCTTGTATGCTTGCCAAGCAGTGTGGTACATATCCATCGTCACTGCATGCTACATGCCAGCAATTGCTCCACTTGGGGTAGGCAGTCGGAAAGCAATCTGTTAAAGTCCACAGCATGGCTCAGACCCATTCTCCTCTCCTCCTAACACCTTTCTCATTGAGAGCTGTCTTAAAGAGCAATCTCTCTCCATCAGCACATCTCCTTGCTAGGGCTTGGCCAATAGATCTTATGGTGTACAAGCAAGTTTTTAAATTATGCTTTCTTGGCTTAGACGGGGTTTTTTATGGGTTTGAAGAATAGCACACAAATGAAAAAGTACTTGGTTCTACTTCAGCTAACTACGTAGTTTGTTATAATTCGGATGACCATTACTCAGCTATTTCTTTAGGCAAGCTGAAGAGCTGGGTATTTCATCAATCTGATAAGATAACCCTCATTTAAATCCTTGTGTACAGCAGAAAATATTAATATTGTAATCCATCACATGCCTCCCTTGCTGATATTGATACACAAGGAGTCTTTTGATTTTTTTTATTTTTTGAGATTTACATTTCTTGCCCAGAGAAGCTGTGGATACCCATCCCTGGAAGTTCAAGGCCAAGTGGAATAGCACTCTGAGCAACTACTGGAAGGTGTGCCTGCCCATGGCAGGTGGGTTGGAACTAAATGATCTTTAAGGTCCCTTCCAACTGAAACAATTCTATGATTCTATGATTTAAAGTTGCTTTAAAAGAGTGCATGCACTTTGAAGATGTGATTTCAAAAATGCCTGCCTTGCAAGTTACCCAAACTTTTAAACTAAGCACTCCAACAATGTGATCCGTATTGCTAGGATAGACAAGTTCCCACCAACATCTGATAACATGACTCCTTCAGAACTGATCCATCATGCCTGAAGTCCTGCTGTCCTATTAAGGCATCTCTGACTTGGTGCAGACATTTTACTTTGGAACCAAAAGTCCTATTTGTTATACACAATACTGATTATTAGTGGTGGGAGAGAATTGCTAAGGCACTGGTACTCAGGGCAACGGGGCTGTTCTACTGGTTCAGCCAGAAATTGTGCAACTCCTTTGCCCACTCCATGCCTTTGTTTCACCAAATCAGATGACAATGGCAATGCTTATCTTTATGGAGTCTTTCAAAAAAATCCAAATTGAAACTGCTTTATGAGTCAATAGGATTAAAGAAAGGTAAGACTGTATAGTATTCATTGCATCTAAAGGACATAATGCATAAATGCATAGTAATTTCTAAGAATATACAAAAAATTATTTGTAAACCTCTTCCCCCTTTTCCCTTCAGCCTTTCTTATTTTAGGAAAAAAAAACCAAGAAAGAGACCCATTCATGATAGTTTCCTTCTGGCCTACTCCCAGTTGATTAATTTTAAATTAGTAATTGAAATTAAGAAGGAAATGTAGAACACAGATTAAGCTAGTATGAATTTTACACTTGTGATTCCAGAATGAAGACTTTAAACTACCGAAAGTAATTTCAGAATGCTACAGAACTGCAGAAGGGCTCAGTAAATAGCACAGCATCAGAACACGTCTCACCAACACTAGCAGCAAGGCTTAGCAAAGTTAAATTTCAATGCAGATATTGGGGGCACTTCTGCAGAAGATTTCTGTGCTGGAATTGCAAAACCCTTCATAAACATTAAATAACATGAGAATAATGAGTTTCTCAAGTTGCAAATACATGTTGAATATAAGAGTGATACTGAAAAGCCAGGAAGTACTTTCCAGAGAAAGGGATAGCAGAACTTTCATTTTTACTGAACTTCATTAATTAGCTTTTAATGATCAAAAGTTTCTCTCGCCACCCAAAACATATAAAAAGGTTTTAGCATGAAAAAAAATAATTAAGAGGACTACATAGCGCAAGTGAAAGAACCATCTTCTAGTCACAAGCTTCTTTTTTATCTTATTATGCTTTAATTCCTATACTTTATTCTATACTTTCTGCTTCTCCCAGAGCTACACTTTTATGTCTTAAACTGGATTCAGAATTTGGAGGCTTCTAGGAGCACGCTTTAGGCCTACTCTGTAATTTAACATAATTTGTTATAACTGCTGGAATTATTAAAAAGGTTTCGAGGGATAATTTTTTGAATAAAATACAACTGCAAAGATTTCTTGCTGACAGAGGGCTCAAAGGAATTCAAATTTGTCTTTATGTTCAGCTGTCAAGTGATGGTCGTTTATCTATACAATATATTAAATTTTATATCAACTTTCCTTTCTTTGATTACTACCATTTTTATATGTGAAATCTGCCAGTATTCAGCATAATTGAGATATAATTGCACAATAGCTGTTGAATATCTTGTCTGTAGATTTGCAAATATGTAGGACATGCACCAAAACCCAAAATTTAATGGAGCAGCTTAAACAGAGAATGAAAGGGTTAGCTTCTTGTGTTACCACAGTAAATGGTTGACACTGTTTGTATCTCTGTCCCTGGAAAATTGCAGGAACATTTATGTTTCCATTATGCTACTTATTTCTGTTTATTTAGTTTGCTTATTTAATTCTTTCAAAAGAAGCATCACCTCCATCATTTCATCTTTGTCTACAAAGAAGGTTATTAGATATCGAGGAAAAAGGGATGCTATCTTCGAGAATGAAAGTAAGAAAACACAAAATGTTGCTTAAAATGGGTTCTACATACACTTATGTGTGGTGGAATACATCTAATGTCTGAACAGGTAGTCTTTCTTTGGTGAGACTGAGAACAACATAATGGAAGACAAGTAGAAAAGAAAACTTTTCATTAGGACAAGTGAAGATATAAAGAAGTAATGTATTAATTTCTGACCCTTATGCAAGGGAGAGAACAAAAGTCAAGAGCTGTGTGAGGTTAGCATCCATGTGTTAATGGTTTGGTGTTAATATTTTTTGGCACCATATCAGAATACCTGGAGTACAAAGGTTTTTCTGAGAAAGGCTCATGAACAATAAATCACAGAATCATTGAATGATTTAGGTTGGAAGATATTTTATCATGTAATTCCAATTCCCCTGCCATGGGCATGTCCATCTTCCACTAGACTAGGTTGCTCAAAGCCCCATCCAACTTGGCCTTGAACACTTCCAGGAATGGGGCATCCACAACTTTTCTGGGCAACCTGTTCCAGCACCTCACCAACCTCACAGCAAAGAATTTATTTCTTATAGCTAATCTAAACCTACTTTCCTTCAGTTTAAAGCTATTGCCCTTTGTCTTATCACTCCATGCCCTTCTAAAAGGTTCTTCTCTAGCTTTCTTGTAGGCTCCTTTCAGGTACTGAAAGGCCTCAGTAAGGTCACCCTGGAGCATTTTCTTCTCTTGGATGAAAAATCCCACTTTTCTCAGCCTTTCAAAATGAGACTTCCCTCAAGAGTATTGTGGGGAAAATGCATCTACCCAAATTAATGGACATCAGGGTACTAGAAAAACAGCCATAAGAGGTAAAAGACAGCACAGTTACAAGGAAATCAGTAGTAGAAAGGTCAGTATGATCAAAAGAAGGTGAATAGGCCCTGCTATTTACCCAAGAATTACAGAAAACATCCAAATGGGAGCTGAAGAAACAGAACACAGAACCTTGCCTCTACTCTGCAGCCACAAACTGGAGAATGAGTAGTTTCAACATTCAACACACTAATGTCCTTTAGCAGCACATTTCAGAATTAAAGTCCTAGCATAATAATAAAATAAATATTAACAAATACTTCTTTTTAAATTGTGTGGTACTAATGCTAGCATAAATTCAGGCCAGTATCAAATGCAAGAAAAAATAGCCTAGTAAATATGATAAATCAGATTATTCTTTAAGTTAGATACTAAGTTTAGCCTGTGCCTTGCTATGTAACAAAACCACAAAGCTTCATTATTCCTAATACATCAGCACCAATAGCAAATTGGAATAGGTAAATGTTTCCCAAACAATATATTAATGCTTCATTTCTAGTAAATTACACTGAAGAGAAAGAAGTCAACTCAGAATTCTCAAGTGGGTATTGAATCACTGGTCATTTCATTCCGAAAAGAATTTGAAATTCAACAAGAATTTTTAATTGAACCCCCTGGATTTTAGCTTATGATTTAATCTACCAAGTTGCTAAGGCAACCAATGATTATAGCTGCTGGGCAAAATTCACAGAATTGTTAATTGATCTTAATCTGGATACACTACATCAATAGTTCTTTCACAGGCGAAACAGACAAAGCTAAGGAAAAAAAAAACAAGTTTAATTCTTAAATTAAGCATACAATGATGCTAAAATTGCAAACATGCTTTTCATAGTAAACATATATACTAGAAATGCCATCTTTTAAAACAATTGTTCCAACAGAGAGAAATCTTTGGCTGAGGTTTGTATATTACCCAGCAGTGTGTGTCTCAGAAACATCTCATCAATGAGCTTTTTAATGTGCTTGACTCTCTCTGCTCTGAAAGAGGGAGAATGGATTTGCCCTAATCGACGGGTACAGTCATTATTATATTATGATTGTGTTGGAGGATAACCTTTGTATGGTGCTATTTTCAAATATGTGTACTATTTTCCTGGCCCACTGTATAAAGTGTAATGGTCAGCCAAGGTGTGGTCAAGAACTTGCAGCTCTGTTCTTTATTCTGTTTTCACCACGAGCATTAACCAATAACTTAAGATCTCTATGTCTGCTCCAGGTTCCTATTTCTGGTTTTCCTATCTTCCAGTAGATTGATGCTGTTAAAATCAGATAGTAGAGAGGGGTGTTGTGAGATCAACTAACTTGAAATTTATTTTAAAAATATTCTTAAAATCAAGTGTTGTGGTTAGCTGATATATAGCATTTTTATTTTAATGGCCACCAGTAGTTAGCTAGAAAATTTATTTTCTATTTTATGGTCCCATTAAGTGTCCATAAATTTATGCATCCAGATGTAGCTAACTTAGCATTTATGAGAGGGCCTTCATTCTGATTTAGTCTAATTCACATTTAAAGTGAGCAACTAAACATTCAGAAGATACTCTGTTAGTGTCTTGTTCTTGGAATTTCTCTGAAAAGATGCAATTATAGTACACCAAGGTGCTATTCTGCACAACAAATCAATATATTTATTCAATATATTTATTACTTGAAGTGATGTTTCTAATTTTGTGACTGTTCTTCACATTATTTTCCTCATGTAATCCAGAATATCTCTTTTTCACTTTGCTTTCCTTAGCAAATTCAACCTTGAATACCAAATCTGCAAAAATAAAAGGTTACCACAAAAAAGTGTCATAGGTGAAGGAGTCAAAGGACCATTATAAGTTTCAAATAAATGCCTGTGTAAGACCTTTTTGACTCCATTAGTTGAACAAGATGGTTGCAGGGGTACAAGTGAAGAATAGAAAAATAGTTTTCTTTGGCAGCTGATACAGAGAGCACACTATATGTTTTTTCACCACATCTTGGAATTTATGAAATTTTTTGATGGCAAAGAAACCTACCATAACAGTCAGAGAGATGACTTTTTTGATAATTAATAATCAATTAATATTGTTTGTGAAAATCGGGATATGGTCCTCTCTTGTAGCATTTGAAACGAGAAACTCTAATTGTGTAATAACACACATGAATGTAACTCACAGATGACCTCTCAGGCTCCCAGTGACAGGACGAGAGGACACAGTCTTAGGCTGCATCAGGAGAGGTTTAGGTTGGATATCGGGAAAAACTTTTTCACAGAGTGATTTCCCACTGGAATGGGCTTCACAGGGAGGTGGTGGAGTCACCGTCCCTGGATGTGTTTAAGGATAGGTTGGATGGTGAACTTAGTGGTTTAGATGATGGATTGGTGTTGGTTAGGTTGTTAGGTTAGGTAAAAGGTTGGACTTGATGAACTCTACGTTTTGTTCCAATTCTGTGTGATTCTACTGCATGAAATACGAAATGAGACAACGCCCCAAAAGGATGGAAAACTGTGAAGCTGTATTTCAGCTGGAACTGTACAATTAATTGTCTTGTTTTTGCTTGTTTATCCAAAAAATACAGTTTTTCCAATTTAGATCTTGAAATCAAAACTATATTGGGTCATAGAATCATCAAGGTTGGAAAAGACCTGAACTCATTGAGTCTAACTATTAAGATACAGGTTTTTGATGGAAAGAGTAAAGAAGGACAACACTAAAACTGGTAGCATGAAATTGTTACAACAAAACTTCTTTTCCTTCTGGTTTTCTCATCTGTGTGTCTCATCTCTTCTCTCATCTTCCCAACAATTTATTCATCCTCTCCTCAGTGTTTGTTACAAATTCCTCATTTGGTCCAGTCACTGTTTCATCATCTACTGTTAATTCATTTTTTTAAAAAGCCTTCTCCCTCTGCCTCTTGTGTTATCCATTACCTTCCTTTCTACTGTATAGCAGTTACTGTGCTAAAGTATATTTTCTAAAGATCTCTGAAGAAACTTGACTGTTTTAACTAAAAGAAACATATCCTGCACTGTAACAAGTAGAAAAATAGATTATCTTAGAAGGCTGAAACCAAGAAATATTTACAGCTCCAAATGCATGTTTAGGTTTGGACTCAATCGTCTGAAAGGTCTCATCCAACCTAAATGATTCTATGATTTTAAGAATTTTTTTTTTAAATAAGATTTTTAGACTTTTTTTGCAAACATATTATATTCTACATATGCATTCACACATATATGAATATGACTGTCAGCTGGTTTTCAGCCCTCCTAAGGAAGTTAAAAAAGATAGAAAGCTTTGGACAAGTGAAGAGATTTTTGTCTGAAAGATGGAAATAAAATTGAGCATTCATCTGAAAATTATGATACATTAGAAGTTCTTACAAATTGAACACAATGATATGTACGTAACACAGGATATTACTTAATAATGCTTAAGAAATCACAGCTGAAAAACTATAATTGGCTTTATCCTTTTTCCAAATAATTCATATAAAATAAATCTTAAAATAGACCCTTAACTATAACCCCTCAAAGATTTTCCACCAGGACAACCCAGTTTTAAACTTTTTCCCCTCTTTTCTACAAAATGAAAGGCAGCTACTACTGTGCAATAAATGCTTTTTCATCTAAAACACATCAGTACAATTCTCTTTGAAACTCTATTTTATACCAAGTGCCTAATAAAAAGGTTTATACAACGTTGACAATGTTCTAAGTAATGTACAATAACCTGGCTTTTAGGCTGAAATCTCCACTGATTTAATCAGGACTTCTGTCAAAATATAGATATGACCAATAACAATTATGCATGTGCACAGTTACAGCAAAACATAATACTAAACACTTTGGCTTTGCTGTTTTCATCACTTGTCATTTGACCATCTTTCTTTTTCCATATTCCAAAATTATGTGCCCGCACTTGACAAGAGTTATATTTTGACTGTCTGATTCTTGATTTTTCCCTTACTGTTGTTAATTCAAAATGTCATGACAGATCAGGCATGTATAACTATTATCATATATAGGGGATTTAAAAAAAACAACAACAAAATAAAACAATAAACTATTTAGAAAGATAAAATCTATGAAATGACACAGGCAAATAGGTTATGAATGAAATTTTATAAAAGTACTTTTCAGAGAATAGTCTCTACATCCTCTCTAATTAACTACGTGGCATGCTATACATGTAAAAATAAAAATTTTGTCATTTCCTTTGACTATAAATATAGAAAGTTTTTATATCTACAGTCCTGTAAGTAGAACCTTTCACAGAAGATTAGATCTTAAAAAGTCTTTTGGAACTGACTGAATCCTGTCTTTTTTCAGTTGCTGAGGGGTTAGTGAGGGTAGAGAGAGATAGACTGCAATCACTGTAGACTGCAGCATAGCAGAGGTGCACAGAACAATGAATTGGTAATTCCAAGATCTGGATTCAAGCTACAGTGGAGTACACACACCATATGTGATATTCACTAGAGACTTTTACACAGCTTTCCCATTGCCTGAATTCATATCACCCTCACCTCAGTGCTGACTGTCAGCACATCAGATACCTCAGCTAAAAAACTTAAAGACTGAAAAATTACCCCATCAAAATTTAAAGCTATGTATATATTTAAGTGTATTCCCAAATAAACCCAAATAAGCCCAATTATTTATGCAGACATCGAAGGCAAGAGACTTGTTCCACTTACCCTGGATTTGTAGAAAGCCAGAAGCGGCACCTCCCATCTCTCCCTCCCAAGCCACATTATCCTTAGCCTTTGGACTATGGTGCTGGAAGGATACATGATGAAGTATCCTTAAAAAACCTCCTACAATAAAGAGCCTGAACATTTCCAAACCCAGGTTTAAAGTCCAGACAAGATAAGTGAGTCTCTTTTGGGTTTTTATAAGTGTCTCATGAACATTTATCAAAAAATCCAACATATCCTGCCAAGAGCAGAATGGGAATGCAGCATCTATGTGGCAAAACTGCACATTTTGCCAAAGTCAGACATAGATGATTCACTGCATACCTTGAAAGAGTTTACTGTTCTAGAGTCCATAGTCCTCCATGTGGAAATTGTATATACTTAAGGTGTAAAGGTAACTTTTACTCTTTACCTTCATAAATCAAAAGAAAGATTCAAAAATAAAAGTATTTCAGCATGTGTTCTGAGAAAGTCTGTACATATTTTGTCACATATTCTCCGTATACCTGTGCAAATAATGGATTATTCTCAATAACAGAACAAAGGCAGAAATCAAGTCCGCTAGACCTGAAATATTTAATTCAATTCAATGCAAAAGGTTTGAGTTGTTGTTTTTTTTTCTGGAAGAGGGAACATTGCTTTTTTTGCTGCTTTTATTTTGGATATTTTGTTCCATTTTGCAATGTCAGTTTCAGAAGACAAGTCCAGAATTATTTTATAGCTTTTGAAAAAATATTTTGACTTTTACAAAACAAACCTTACATTAAAAATGTCAATGCAAAACACTGTAATTTATGATATTTTTCCTTATTCAGATGAATTTATTTGTTGACTTTGACTTGGAAGTTTTAAGGTAAAACTGAAATAGCTTTTTGTGCCAAATTTGCTATTAAAAACGTCACCATCTGTCCTCATGGTAGACAATCCATGTAGTTAGATTCTTAGCTTTGAGCTACCGTTTCCGAAAATAAATATGCAACTCTGATTTTTTTCTGTTTTTTTTTTTTTTTTTGTAAAGTACAGTGTTGTTGCAGCCATGTCACTTAAAAACAACAAAAAAAGAAACCTCTTCTTCCCCATATTTAAATATGATACAATTTCTTAAATATTTCGGAAAGATCCCAAAATGTTTACTAATTTTATCAGTCTGTTTCTGATACAACTGTACAGCAAAACCCACAAGAAGACACCATCATCTTGTAAGATCAGCTTTTTTGTTCAGTTGTTTTTCCCAAGACTATAAACTAATAGGAAAAACCTTACCATTTTATTTGCTCTATAGCAGTAACTGTGGCTTGTGCAATTCCTAAGATGACATCTGAAAATTCCTCTTTCTATTTTTTTTTTGTTTAGAAGTCTACACTGGACTTAATAAAATGATTATCACCAGTTCTTTAAAAAATGAAATTAGTAAACAACCAAACTACTTTCTTTTCCTCTCAATACCTGATCTCATCAGTCAATGATGCAGAAAGGTAATATAAATGTTCCAAATTCAATTACTTCTCAGTGAACAACTTGTTGGACAAATGCTAAAATCTTATTTAGAGCATGATAATAGTACATAATAAAATTCAAAAGTAAAGTTTCAAGTGATACACACCATAACACATTATTTTGTTTATGCATCCAATGAGCTCTTATCTCTGGTATAAAAGCATACCATAAAATAGCAATAGAGAGTCTTAAGTACTAGTGAATTGTAAAGAACTGAAAAAATACTTCACGTTTTCCTTTCATGAAGCATTAAAGACAATATTGTCATTGCTACCAATATTTATTTATTTATTTTAAGATTCTGGTAATCTAGAGGGATGTAATTACGGTCTTTTTACAGAGTAATATATTTCCATAGTTTCAGGTGCCATAAGACCGTTGAGTCCAGGAATCAAACATAAAACAAATAAAGCAACCACTTTATTATTTTGTAACAACTTGCAACATTTAAGCCCATCTCACGAAGTGTTAATTCACCTCTTAATAAGGAATTTTAAACATTGAATTTTAGGATTTTTTCCCTTCTGCAGGTTCCTGAAATTACCCCTGAGGTAGCAGATTTCTGGAGTTTCAAATTTGCACAAACTTGAAAAGGTTATGTATTACCGCTTATTATGTTCTATTAAACACAGACCTGTTTTATCAGGCAGAGAACTATGTGTCAGCAACATGAATTGTGCTCTAGTTTGACTGAAAACGTGACTAAATTATAATCTCCCATCAGTCTTCAAAGTTACATATGATACAGATATTCTGGCTTTTCAATCTCCTGCCTGCAAAGTCCTGATTTTTCATGTTCTCTCACAAATATTTCCAAACTCCAAAGAAATAGACTCCTAGGCATTCGAATAAAAAAATATATCCCTTCTTATTGCTTTGAGCTGTGTTGCTGAATTCTGATGGCTAATAAACTCCAAAATAAGTTTCTGCTGCAGTGAAATTTCACATTTGCTTTTTCTCTCTCACTCTGCCACCTCTTAAATAATTACAATATTTTAGCAATACTGATTCATTAGTATTTATAACAGATGAGTTAATTCTCTATCTTTTCTCTATTTAGTTACCTCTTTTTATGGAAGTCATAGGACTGTCTCTTCAAACACCAACACTTTCATATTTGATTCAATTCACCAAAGGGGAAGAAAGTCAGAGGAGGGGGAGAATGAGCGTCATGGCCTAATACAATATTTTGCACAAAGAACATATAATTTTTTACCCCATTGTAATCCATATATTTCCTTTTCTTCTTTATCCATTTCTAAAAGCTTTATGCAATAAAGATTCTTATGGCATGAGAATGTGTTCAATGTATCAGTTCTTGATTTTTGCCATTCATTTGTAAAGATTTTACTTAGTGAATTCATCTAGAGATTTGGCCACAGAGTTCAAAGTTATCCTTAAAACATCCAGTTAGTTAAATATGTATGAGTAATTTATATATCCCTTCCCATTGTAGACATGTACACTTTTCAAAATTACAGTTTATCATCTGCCTATTCTTGCAGTTCTGTTTAATTCATTTGAAATACTTTACAGCTTTGTCTTCTTTCCACTATACAAAATAATTGTATGCCATCTGCAAATTGCCCTGTGTCTGTCTAGCTAATTAACATTTTTATTTCTATAACACTGTCTAGGGTAGATAGCAAAATGTGTATAGACTCTCTGGTCCAGGTTCCTTAGAATAACCTTAGCCACAAGCCTTCTGCCATATTGAAGATAGTCCATTAATTTCTCTCAGTTGTTGTGATCACTGACACTCTATCTTTCTCTAGCCTTTTATTTTCAGAAGTATTTTCTTTCCTTATCATCTTAGAATGATAGGGCTTTGTTATTTAGAAAGTACAAATAAATTACTTATTTACTGACAGTATCAGAGAATCCATTAAGCTAAAAGAATTCCATTCTTCCTTACAGAAACTATTCTTGTTTATTCCAATCCCATTATGTTTATCTCATTAAAAGTATCTGGAAGACATTTTCTGATGTGCAATTCCCAAGATCATCCCTAGAGTTTCTGAAAAGACAGATAAATATTTCCTGCCGTCCAGTTCTCTGAATGGAACAGCTGTGACACTGCACATTTTTATTAACTACCCATCAGCCATCTTATTCTATTTAATTAATACTACCCGTAAGAGAGAAAGATTTTTCATTTTTGCAAATATACAATACCACCATCAACCCAAACTACACCAACTGCAAATTTACTTATACCTCTGGAGAACAGACTGTACCAAGCAGATATGGTTCTTTGCTCCTAGGATTAGGTTTTGTCCCTGAAGCATACCCACAGTTCTGAAAGCTCTGAAGAGAGCAGTTTGGGCCACCTCTGAAACCCTCCCAAATTTTCAAAAGGACGGCTGACACAAATATAAATAAAGACAACGAGGACAAATGTGTGGTAGATTCATACCCTATGACCTTAACACTTCAGAAAAACAGATGCCACTGGAGCAGGAAAACCCAAGGTCCCTACATGGTCTAGAACTGCATCTACACTACTTAGGCTTCAAGTAATGTTAGCAATGCAAAACATTGTTGTCCAATGCCCCCACCACTTTCTCCATCGTTTTTTTGCAAAAAGAGTGTTAAGTGAGAGCTGCAGGGTAGATGCAATACATAGAAAGGCTAAATTGGGGTTGGAGATGGGATTAAAAGCCTGAAAACTATTATTTCCTATCTTCTCCACCTTTTTTAATTTTTTTGACACGGTCATTCTTGTCCCGGACTGCCAGAAATGTAGCTACCTGGGTAGTCCCTCTGCCTCTCAGCAAATGAATCTTGCCCTTACCTACAGTCATTCAGTTTACATGCTAGAGGGAAAGGGAAGCTTGGAAGGACATTGTCTGTCCAAGGAAACAGGCAATTCTGGGAGAAAAGAAAGCATTTCCAGAGTATAAGGAACTTTTTGCAAGTTCTGCATCTCAGTGTTCAATACAGATTGGTCCTAATGATTTTTGTGTTCGCATATTAAACTGTTAACTTATTTCTTCTTAATAAGATCTTATTACAGGTTAAAATGACACTGCAGTTCCCAAGACATTGCTAGAGAAAAATTAGAGTACACTATGATGCTCTCCAGAAGTGCTCTCAGAAGGCAGAGTGTGTTGGAACACTAAAGCCATTGCTAAATAATAATACTGTAATAAATTTTTTGTTTGTTTGGGGTTTTTTTTCCTAATGTGTATTTGTCCATGTGTTTCTCACTTAGAGATGAAAAGCATCAGTGCAGTGCTAGTGGGAAAAAGCCAAAAAATGTAATAACATAGCACTGGTCTAGAATTCAGCCTCGAGATATGAACATCCCCACCTAAAGAAATTATAAAGGAATTGTACAGTAGTTAAAAAGATATAATTTGATTATAATAGATTATTAGACAAGATTTGAATATACACTGGGATTTCTATTAATTTCTGGTCATTTAGTTTGCGTTTAGCCTGGGCAACCCTGTGGTATCAAAACATTAAAGCTTTTCCTCCTCTATATAATTCTTAGGACAATGAAACCCTGCACTGCAATCCTAGCCCCTGGGTAATACTATAACCTAAATTATCATCATCACCATTCAGATTGAATTAAGAGGCTTGGAAAGAATATGCGTCTAGGGAGGAATCTCTGGACCAGTCTTGCTTAGCTCATTATTAATAGCTATAGTGAGAAGGGCAGTGGTGTATCTGCTTTGATGTATTCAGGGGCTGGAAGGACTGCACTAACCTGGTCAATAACCTTGATATAACAAAGGTAAAATAGTCTGAGCTCTGCTATAGGATGGTGACTCCAAGAATGGATGAATTTCAACCTCTCCCACACTTCTCATTTTATTATCATCTGAAATTCTCAAAAAGAATTTAAAAGAGTTTGTGACTTTCAGTTCTTTGAAATTCAAAGAGAGATCTATTCCTGCCTAAATTAGGCTGAAACCTACTTTTCCCAAAAGCCTGAATATAAAAGCTTTTCAAGATTATATATAAACATCACCGTCACCCCCGGGTTTAGCAGTGTTTGGGAAAATTTTGTACTTATCTACCCACACATGATCTAACTGAAGTCTGCAGAGCATTCACCCACAGAGGGATATGACCCACTGTTTGTATCTAGAATGGTGAGGTAATACTAACAAACCCAAAACTGCAGTCAGAGAAGTCCAGCAAAAAATCATTTGGGGGCTGCTATTTTTGTTCAAGTTTCTTCTGAAATCCCCAGAGGTAATGCAATGAGCAGCTACTATATGGGCTCAGCCTCCTTTGAATATTAAATTACTGAAGTTCAGAAGAATTTAATTAGTATCTCACCTACTTACCATCTTGCAATGATGCCTCTCCTACAATTATGGTACTACATTACAAGCAATTTCAGTTTAATTGAATAACTGGAGTGAAACCTGGCTTCCAATTGTTAGAATTATCTGTACTAAGATAGCTATAGCTGAGTTAAAAACCAGAAAAGATAATCTCTATGCATGCTGTAATATCCATTTCTAGTATTCTATAGTATTCACCCCTAATATTCACCCTAATATTACCATACTCACCCCTAATATTATCACACTGTCAAAAGAAATATGTTTAAACATAATAGATAAGCCAATGGTCTGAGTGTGTGTAGTGGTTTGGCCACCTTTTAGCTTTCAGGGGGGCAGGTTCAATAAGGATGACGGAAAAATGAATAGAATGGTCAGCAGGAGAACAATTTATTCCAGAGGAATTAAATTAGAGAGGTAGGGTAACCCATAGGAGACCCCAGAATTACACTGAGAGACCCCCAACACGCAAGGGAAAAAAAAAGCACAAAAACGAAAAAAAAAAAAAAAAAGGAAAAAAGG
>VXBA01005694.1:284452-361362 GCA_013399895.1 Serilophus lunatus | reverse complement strand
TCCCAGCTTCCTTCTCCAAACCCCAGGAGAACAGGTAAGCCCGGAGCCTGGCTTCCCCAGGCAACAAGGGTCCCTCCCTGCCCCCTGGTCCCAGCTGGGACAGTCCTCTCCTTTTTTGAGGAAATTTGAATTTTAAACTCAGGTAAGTAGAGTGCTCTCTTACACCCCCCTTCAAAAGCCCTTTTTCAAATGGCTACAGTGTGAGAAGCTGAATAATTACAAAGTCAAATAAGGTGGTAAGGTAGCAAAAGATAGGCTCTAAATTATTTTCAAATATCCCCCTTATTTTAACAGTTTGTGGCTTTTTCCCTAGCTGCACATACCTGTGTGTACTTCAGCCTGCTGACTGCCAAACCTCATTCTCAAAGTTCTTACTACTCAAACTTTTTGTAAAATATCTTTTTCTACAAAAAAACTTTGTACTGGAAGCAAGAAAAAAAAAAGTAGAGACAGTCAGAGTGAGAGAAGAAATGAGCAACAGGAAAAGCCCAAACAGGATTTTCCTCAGCCTGCTTCTCTACCCTGCTGCATTTCATGTAGCTCCAAACTCACTCAGATTCCTCCTGATTTGAGATAACGACCTGGCATAGCAAGTCGACTGCTGAGTCATCCTGCTTGGTGATAAAGCAGGTGTAGTGATGAAATCAGTATATGAAAGGTGGAAAGCCATAGAGTATAGATGGCTCTATAGTCCTGTGGAGTACAGAGAGTTTCTAAGTCTTTGTGGTCTAAAAGATAAACCTGTACTGGCAAACATGGAATCATTAAGATTAGAAAAGACCTCTAAGATCATCGAGTTCAACCATTAACACCATCAGGTCAACCACTAAACTATGTCCCTAAGTAATATATCTATGTTTTTTGAACACTTTCATGGATGGTGACTCCACCACTTCTCTGGTCAGCTTGTTTCAATGCTTGACCACCCTTTCATTGATGAAGTTTTTCCTAATAGCTAAATATTAGGAAATATCTATCCTGCTTCTCTGAAGTTACATTGTTAAAAGAGTTTGACTCTGCAGTCTTCAAAAGAGGAAGATACGGCCCCTAAGCAAAGAGATAGACAGTCTTCCAAAGGCATAAATGTGGAAATTCCCAGTACACAAAGTGAAGAAGGAGAATAGGAGGCACAAACTAAATTTTTCAAAGTAATCCCAACGTTCTACTTTTTTAGTAGCTATGAAAGACTGACATATTGATGATCTACCACTTTTCTCAGCACTACCTTTTTTCTCTTTAGAAACAATGAGAAGAGGCTCCCCAGGGAAGCGGTCACAGCACCAAGTTTGCTAGAGTTCAAGAAGTGCTTTGACAAAGCTATGAGGAATATGATTTGATTCTTGGAGTGATCCTGTGCAGGGACAGGAGTTGGACTTGATGATCCTTGTAGATTCTTCCCGACTCAGGATATTTTTATTGTTTGATGATAGACACTGATGTGCTGCTCTGCCTGGTTGACTGTTGCCTTTCTTTATATATGAAGCTCTATTTTTTTATTAGCCTTTGAGGTACAAGTAAGAGTTTAGTAGTCCTTGTGGCCTAGTTTGCACTCCAAAATCGAGACAGGATTGAATTTATTAATACCAATATCTTCAGGAAAAAGTAGGTAAACAGTACTTTGGGAAATGGTCTTAGGTTTTACCTGAGGTTGCTTGAGACAGTTTTTCAGACATTCTCCAATACTACAGGTGTTAATACAAGCAATACAGAAATGCCTTTGTCTTCACTTTACTGTACTCATTCTCATTTGCCTTAAGTAGCTATTAACATCTCCAATATACTGAAAAATAATGCCTTTTCTAAGTAGAAGTAAAATTATGAACATAATAAAAGGGCAAATAACACAGCTTCAGCTGAAACCTCTGATTCAGTTCAGATCTGCTCAATCTGCAGATTTGCTGCAAAATAATGAAGGAAACAAACTGCCTAAAGACTGCTAAAGAGTAAACAGCAGCAATTTGAATGTGAAACCATATACAAGTGTGTTCTTCAGAAGCTGGTTGATGACCCTAACACTCTCAGAGAGTTAAATTTTTATCTTTGCACTATTTTTGTCAATCTCAAGTAATTAATACTCAAGTAATTTATATCTCAAGTCTTTATACTCACATGCTATGCACTGTCACTGAAAATTCTATTTCCCTGCTCGGCATTTACTCATCTACTTGATCAAAGACACAATTTGTGACAATGACTTCAAAGTAAAAATTTGTTTATTTGCTGTAAACACCATTACTCTTTTTAGCCTTTCCAATGTCATGTTATCAATTATAATAATTTTATTAAGTCCATTATCAGGTTTAATGATTTTCATATTTGGAAACAAACTTCAATCACTAAGGGCTGATGACATCCAATGCAGCAATTCAGGCTTATTAAAGCTGTAGTGGAAGGAATGCTTTGAAAAATCAGCTATGTACCCTCTCTTTGAGAATGTGGTCATTTTCTACAGAAGACACTTTAACCTGAAAGGCTGACTACCAGTCCTTGTGTAGGTAAAAGTCTCATTCTGTTCACATTTGGAAGATAACCAGATGCAATTTGGTGTGCTTGAGTTTGTTGGTTGAAAAAATAAATTGCATTTTCTGTGGCTCAGGTTTCTGTAAGTATTAGTAGAATAAAAGCTACCCAGAGTGCTGCCATTTCAGTGGGCAACTGAGATCTACTAGACTTGATAATATTCAACCGTATTTCACATCGCTGTTGTTCAGGGAGAAAAGAACTCATCTTTCAGCAACAAGAAAAATAACAAAAACTGTCCATAAAGACTGTGGAAGGGAAGACAGAAAGAACCATGTCTCCTGTTTTCTAAAGCAGCCAAAAAGCAAAATGATTAATCAGAGTGCAACTGTTTTGTACAGGAAGCCATCAATCCTTACATGTTAACAGCTCCCTGGTACAAACTTGTACTTCATGGGTGGCTTGCAGGATTGACAAGATCCATGTGTAGGTGTAGGAATGGATATAAGAGAAAAGTAAGACAAGGAGAAATACAGGAATGGATCCCAAAGGTAATTAAAAATTCAGAAAAAGGAGCAGGAAAAAGGAACACTGATTAACCACAGAAAAGAGAAACAACATGTTGGGAATGGGAAAGACAGCACTATGAGAAATCAAGTTAGTAAACAGTGCAAATCTCAAAAAACTCACCTGAGTCATCAAACCTGCTGACTATTTTTTGACATTTTCCCCAATTGCATCAGCTTTAGCAGCAATATTTAAAGATTATTAGAAAGGAGGTAACATGGTCTTCTGAAATAGAGAGATTGAAAGGAACCAAGTGGCAAAGAACATTTGAAAATATTTTTGAGAAGTCTTAGTTAGCTATTGATATCAAGATCACAGAATCATAGAATGGTTTGGATTGGAAGGGACATTAATTATCACCTAGTTTCAATACCCCTTCCCCAGGAAGAGATATGATGTCACATAATGATAAAATTGTGAAGATGTAATAAAATAATAATCTCAAAATTTCTTATTTACACTTGCTTCTTGAAAAGAGTAGGAAAATAATAGATCAGAAAGACTTGTTTTTCTTCTAAGTGTCATAATTCTGTTGGTTTTTTTCACAGCTATACAGTCCACAAAACTACACTATAAAAAGATGAAATAAGAGGCATGAGAAACAGGAATCTAAAAATGTTGGAAACAGAATTTGAATTAGCTTAAGCACTTCTTAGTCAGGCTGCCAAGATATTCTTTCATAAGGTTTGACTAAAGAGATTGTGTCCTCATCATCCTGGAGGCTGCACCCATCCAGAGCCCCTGGAACTGCAGACTTCTGTTTTCTTTTATTCCTGATACTGACAAAAGTCAGAACATTTTTGATGTGTCACATCATTGCCTGTATAAACACATGTATCTTCTATTGAATGAGTGAATTATCAGTATATTCCTCAGTGAAAAGGTATTGGGGCAGTTCAGTGCTTCATTTAAAATGTAGAGTACATTCTGAGTGTCAGCAGTAGCTGAAGTCTGACAGAAGGGCATTTCAGCTACTGAGCTTAGGGAAAAAACTGGTGTTAAACCTGTGTGACATATCTGAGAAAAATACCTCCTGTTACAGTCTGACTAATAACACTAAGATGCTTTATTGCACTTTTCAGCAGTAGGTCACAAAACACTTTGGAAAGGTGGCAAACATCATTACAGATACCTTACAAATATACTGGTATTCTGGTACTTCTAGCCTGGGAGAAAGGAACTGGCAGAACAATCAAATTTTAGGTTTGCAGCTTCTATTAGTTATTCCATGGATTTATTTCATAATTTTATTTATTTATTTCAGATGGAAAAAACCCCACACCTTTAAAACAGTCCATCTCTGCTTATTTTATATTCTGTATTTCAAATGGCAAACACATCAAGAAAAAAAACAACTCAGTGAATTACAAGGTAGCAAGGAATAACTTGTACTATGCAAAACATTACAGAAAGGCAAGGAGGAAAAAGGATTCTGGAATGACTTATTTTCTTGATTGGAAGCGAGACACATAGTCAGAAATACTTGCAATATATCAGGCTTTTTTGTTTGTTCTGGTCTGGGGGTTTTTTGAAAAAAAAGAAAAGAAAAAAGAAAAGAGAAAGAAAAGAAAAGAAAAGAAAAGAAAAGAAAAGAAAAGAAAAGAAAAGAAAAGAAAAGAAAAGAAAAGAAAAGAAGAAAAGAAATCTGCTATCCAGAAAGAATAAAAGATAAATCAGCTAATTAACACAAATGGATAAAGGAACCAGTAAATCAGGAACAGAGAAAGTCTCCTGAAACAGCAATTCAGATTAACACTTGAAAAGATCTTGCAATACCTAGGAGTCCCATATAAATAAACAGGGTCCATAGCCAGAAAATATTTTCAAATTCCCCTGCAAATTCACATTTTCATTCCTCAAGGAAATCTAACAACATATAATGGGCTAGTAGATACTGTCAGAAATTTCTTTGCTTGTGTCCATCAGAGGCCATAATTTGTTTTGCCAAAAAATAAAGGATTGGAATGCCTGAGGTTTACATTAACTTGCTGAGATTTCTCCAATTAAATCACTCACAGACAGCAGCAATTTTATTTTTTTTTCTCTTTTGTTCTGTCAGAAGCTAGAAAGATAAAAAGATACTCTCTGCAACTACATAAATCGTGGAAAGCCATCAGTCACAAAGCCAAGGCAAAACTTCGAGCACACAAAACAATGGACTAAGAGGTAACTCTGACAACAATACCAAAAAAAGTATTCTTCATTAGTAATTCTTCTTCTCTGTAACATTCAAATTTTGCACCATTTTAGGAGTTTCATTAGAGTAGGACAGGGACTCAAAAATGGAAGGCATTCCTGCCCACATGAAAATGAGACACAAAATATTACTCAAAATGCTAATCTATAAGCTGCTTATTTCGCTTTGAAACATAATGAAATAAAATCAAAATTCAGAGCTACTTTTGCCACTTAAAAAAGAGCAGGAACAGGCACAGGCACATTTGTGAGCTTCTTTTGTCTCTTTTTAATCCGATTGCATTTTTATATTAAAAAACATAGATCACAGATACAGATCTGTGATATATCCTTATCTGCTGTTACAGTAGGAGATAAGAGAAAAGCAGTACATGATTAAACATGTAACAAGTGTTGTATCTTAATGAAGCAATCTACTGAATATTCAGTGGAATGCACTAACAGACTCACTGCAGCATGGGACTTTGCCAATAACTGCATACTAAAAAGAAGAGTGTGTGTGTGTGTGAGAAGACAAAGCAAAACCAACTCCAAAACACAAAAGCTAGGAAGCTACCAGGGCAGAGATCAAAAGTATTCTTATAAGACCATTGCTATTGGGCTGAGCCACCCTGGGGATAAAAAATGCTTCATGCAGATTAGCTATACTTATAAAATGCAGTCTGTGTAAGCAAAGAAAAGGATGCAAGATTAAATTTTAGATGGCTTGCTAATATATCCATGCATACATTAATATGTCCTCTATATAACCCCAATTAATTTGTAACTGCAAGAGAAAACTTCAGGCTGCTGTTCCTGCCATGTAACAACGCCTCAGACTGACTCCTCCATGGCTTTAAAGAGCCTCTGAAATGCAGCATCTTTTCTCTGGAAGAACAGCCTGTGCTATGGCACTGCCTCAACTCCTTGTCACACCTCAATAACAGAAATTAAAGCAAATCCAGCCTTGACTTTTTCTTTTCCCTATCTGAACTTCACCTCTATCATAGCATTCTTCTGCAGTATAAGAAATTAAGGGCTCTCAGGAGGTCTGGAAAAATAAATGGGGTTTCTTATCACAGTTAGATAGCACTAGGAACTACCTTTACACAGGGCTATCAAGCATGGTAAGGCTGAATGCTGGGGCACCCAGCTTTCCCTACGTAAATCTGGCTCCCTGGAAGCCAGAGGTATTTACAATTACATGGACAGAGGACTTTCCTGAAATTGCTCAAAACTGGCCTAGTGGAAGGTCTCACTGCCTAAGGCAAGGGAGTTGGAACTAAATGATCTGTCAGGTCTCTCCCAATTAAAACCATCCTGTGATTCTATGATTCAAAACAGCCACACAGGTCTGTTGAGTGTATTTCCTTATGCTGTTTTACAGATCTGTGCAGCAACATCCCAAGTTAATTTACAGCTCACATGATCCACTGCAACATCAGAAGTGTCTTGGAATTTGTTATTTTCACAGTACCTGGGACCAGTGTGTGATTTTGATTTTGATGCAGAGTTCAATACCAAAAAACTAGCCCCAAAGTTTGTTGAATTGAGAAATGGCATTATTGCTTCTGACAAAAAAAAAAAACACCCCAAAAACAACCAACCAACCAAAAAAGCTATTGAATGTTTTGACCTTATTTATCCAAATTGCCTTTAGAACTCAATTTTTTTAAGTCAATTCATGAGATAAATAGCTCTTGCTTAATCTACATTTTTAGATACAAAAAATTACTTTTTATGACAGTTTCCAGGAAGCTCAGGCTAATACATTTTTCACAGAATTATTAATCATTCAGGCTGATTCTCAGATCTATCTTTCCTCTTCTTTGTTAATTCGTTGGACAAGTACAGCAATTACTGTAGTAAGGTCTGACTTGCACCTGGAGAGAGAAAGCTTCTCAGATGGGGAAAAAGCTGGTTTATTACAGACAGAAAATACAGAGTGTCAGATTCCAGGAGCCTTCGGAAGAATAGCCCTGCTGCACCCAGGTGAATAAAAAGAAGTATGATGTACAAAGAATATTATATATTCACCAGAAGATTGGAATTGGAAAAGAGAGAGATCTTCCTTGGAGGAGAAACAAAACATCTTTCCCCCACTAGATAGAGAGAATCTCAATGAATCTCCTGGTCACTAGTGGTGAACCCCAGGACTCTGTATCTGGTTCAGTCCTGTTTAACACCTTTATTGATCTGAAAGAGGGTGTTGAATGTTTATTTTCAGATGACACAAAGTCGGGTGAGAGCGTTGATCTGCTAGGTAGGAGGGCTGTGCAGAGAGACCTGGACAGGCTGAGACCAATGGTATGAAGGTTCTGGAAGGTACAAGGTCCTGCACTTGGTCACAAGAACCCCAGGCAGTGCAACAGGCTGGGAGAAGAGTGGCTGGAAAGCTGTCTGGAGGAATAGGACCTGGAGGTGCTGGTTGACAGCAGTTGAATATGAGCCAGCAGTGTGCCCGTGTGTGCAAGAAGGCCAATGACATTCAATTTGTATCAGCAACAGAGTGGCCAGCAGGACCAGACAGTGATTATCCCTCTGTACTCATCACTGGTGAGGCTGTACCACGAATCCCGTGTTCAGTTCTGGGCACCTTAGTACAAGAAAGATATTGAGGTGCTGAAATGACTCCAGAGAAAGGCAATGGAGCTGGAGGAGAGTCTAGATGTGATAGATTAACCTAAAGTTTGTTCACTGAATCATGGGCAAAGGTATATACATTGTTTGTTCTATAGGAAACTCATGAGTGTTTTGCAGTCTAGCCCATTGTGTAAGATATGCTTGCATAGTCACTTTACCAGCTTACAGGTCCAAAGTTGAAACATGCTGGATAAAGACAAATCACTGAAAAAAGGGGCAAAGGAAGAAAAGTGCTGATCTTCGTCTAACAAGAGGCAGGAAAAAGACCCTCTAACAACTGATAAAGCATGGGCAAAGTACAAGCAGGAAGCCTTGCAGTGACACATCGACAGAAAACAAGACCACATAAAAAGGGACCTGTGAAAGAAGGAGCCGCGCCATTGGTGGAGCGGAGACTCCCCGGCTGCCCAGCGCTGTTTTTGCTCCTTGCTTGCTTGCTAATCAAATAAAATTGTATTTGGATTTAGACACATTAAATTTTGTTGGTGTCTCAATTCATGACATAGAGGTAACTCTTGTGAGGAGTGGCTGAGGGAGCTGGGATTATTTAGCATGAGAAAATGAAAGGAGACTGTAGCCAGGTGGGGGTCCGCTTCTTCTCCCAGGCAACTAGTGACAGGAGGAGAGGACACAGCTTGAACCTGTGCCAGAGGAGGTTCAGGCTGGACTTCAGGAGGAATTTCTTCATTGAAAGGGTTGGTTAACACAGGAACAGTCTGTGCAAGGAGGTGGTGGAGTCAATATTCCTTGAAGTGTTCAAGAAATGACTGGGTGTGGCACTTCAGTACCATGGCCTTGTTGACAAGGGTGATTGATCAAAGGTTGGACTTGATCTCAGAGGCCTTTTCCAGCCTAAACAAATCTGTGATTTTCTGATTCAAGTAATAGGTAAGACAGGGGTTTTTACCATCAACAAGGAAAAAGATGAAATGGAATCAATGTACTGTGGCAATGGGAGATGCAAACCTCCTTCTTCTGAAAAGCAATTTGTACAATTGTCAATTCATGGATAACCTTAACTTTGGAGACTGCTGAGCCCATTTGCTCCATGTGGAGATGTTTATTTCTCCTCTCTCCACTGGAAAGTCATTTCATCAATCCTGACTTTCTGTAAGATGTCAGCAACCCAGGACAACATCTCAGAACAGAACGAAAAGAAGGAATAGCCAGCGTGGTTCCTTCCCCTCTAGAAAGCAAGGCCTTCAAAGAAGACGCAAGTGAACAGGTTCATTCCTGATCATCCTTGTTTAAAAATAATATATGTTAAGAAAATAACAGTAATTTGCCTGGTTACATGTTTTTGCACATCTGCCATTGGAGCTTACAGTCAAACCTGGCAGTAAATTAGGAAATGGAGATAGCTGGAATGGCCTGACACTGAAAATGTTCAAACAACCAAAGAGATACAAGATCCTTACAGGAAATTTTACTTTTCAGCTTATCTAAACGGAGTATAGTTAAAAATAAATATAACATCACAATAATACTAATAAGGTTCATTTAGGAGCCAGATCTATCACTCATTTAATGAACACTGATTAGCTCTGTTCCTAGGAGGAAGGCAAAGAGATGCACATTTAATTTAGAGACAGAGTTTGCACGTCTGAATTTCAGGTACAGTTGTGCTCAATTCAGATTTCCCCAAACACCAGAGATTCACAAGGCACTTTTTACTGAATTGGCACTTTCTAGGCCCTCTAAGAAAAACTTCCATAGTATATCATGAAGCTTTAGAGACGCAGATCAAAGGATTCTGAGCTTACTGCACCATCTCGTGTCAGACAAGGGGAAGTGCAAGAAAATTATTTTAAATTTTCATTACACAACATACTTTTTCCTACAACAGATTAATAAAGCACAATTTCATCACCTCCATAACTTGAAAAGAACATTTATCATCTTAATATGTCAACTCTAACAAAACTTCTCTGATATTAGCATTTTCCCAAATGTTAATATAGCCACGTAACTGAAAACTTCTTTACAACTTCCGTGTTTGACATTCACAGTTGCTTAAGCTGTTGAAAATTTTATCTCTCCACACTAATAAGCAGATCAACCTTTAACTGAAGCTTGAAGCTTTATAAAATTAAGCATTTTCCAGAACTAAGTTGAGTGTACGTGAAATGCTATAGGAGAGTTGAAAAGTAAAGTTAATGCAAAATATATGTAAATTGCAAAAGTAAAAAACATATAGAAAAGAGAGTCTGTTTTTCTGCACAACCATTCTTACTCATTACTATCTCCTGAAAGGGAGTAATCTGGAGAGTGCATACTAAATTTTAGGCACTTGGAAGAGAACAGAAGCATGCCTAACATGAATTTCAGAAAATGTATTCACATTTTTCAACAGTATTTATCATAATCAGTATCTATGTGTCTCAAAGAGATTTTCAGAATGTCTGAAGATCAGATTTCTTATTCGGCACATAAAACTAGTGCAAGGATGTTAAAGAAAATTATTTTTGTATTTTGCTTTCCAAAACTCCTTCTGATGTAATCAGTAATCATAGAATCATGGAATCATAGAATGGTTGAGTTGGAAGTAATCATCTTAAAGAGCATCCAGTTCCAATCCCCTTGCCATGGATGGTGACACCTTTACAAGGCCAGGTTGCTGGTTCAAAGCACTATCCAACTTGACCGTGAACACTTCCAGGGATGGGGCACCCACAGCTTCTCTGGGCAACCTGTGACAGTGTCCAACCACTCTCACAGTAAAGCATTTCTTCCTAATATACAATCTATTAA
Source organism: Serilophus lunatus (assembly GCA_013399895.1). Taxonomy (NCBI): domain Eukaryota; kingdom Metazoa; phylum Chordata; class Aves; order Passeriformes; family Eurylaimidae; genus Serilophus; species Serilophus lunatus. Next base: position 350,766 of record VXBA01005694.1, on the reverse strand, counting down.
TCTAATAATGATAAACTCCACTAGGATATTCCTGAACTACATCAAACCACATAATCTGCAATATGAAATTACAGTCAAATTCTTTAACAATTCATATACTTCAACTTGATATAAAGATGCATTGTTTCTATGCAACATGAACCATATCAGGCATTTTGAATCACATGTGATAAAAAAGATAGCCTGAATCCTTAGTATTAGAAAATGTTTCAAGAATCCCTGGAATGTTTTACTTGGATATGTACACAGGGGAATAGACAGGTTCACAGTTTCTCTGCCTGAACTTCAACCATCCATAAAACTTGTAACTGTAGTGATGCAAGCAGTTCTGCAAGCTGACAAGCTGTCTTATGGATGCAAACTGAGATGTTCACTGAGAACTTGGGAACAGGATGATGGTAGCAAGCAGTATACATGTACCGACAAGGTATAACACATATGGCTTCCATAAAAGGCCGTGAGCACTAGTAAGTGGGGGGCTAGAATCAGCCACCTCAAAGGGAAATTTTACAATTGCATGATCTTTGCAGGTTTCTTTCCAAATGAACAGAAATACATGGAAACAAGCGACTCTTCTGCCAAAGTCAAGTCACTTAGGAAAAGTGATATGATTGAGATGATCACTTGGTCTAGGGACAACAGTTGGGTTCCAAAGCATTTTAACCTGATTGTTTTTATGCTCAAACATTTATCTTTTGTGATGTTATTTAAAAAAATATATTTGGCTAGTCACCCTGTCATCAGGGCATCGTGCAGCCACTAAATACAGAATGCACAAGACATAATGTAATCCCTGTCTTGATGTCAAGGAAACTTCTCATTCTGACCATTCATGAAGCTCTATCAGTCACTCTCCCAACATCAGAGATTTTCACTGCTTGGATCAAAGCCCCTTCACACTCACACACCGTCAGACCAGGCTTCCTCACTGGTTCAACCCCAGGTCTCCCATTGCAGACTCTCAGACGTTTCATTCCATAAAGCAATTCATTCATAGTGCAGTAACACAGAAACAGCCTGAGCTGGTGCCTCCAAAGAGGGATCCCAAACAAAGGAATCCCTGGGCTTTTGTACCTGCACAGTCGAAGTTCACAGAAGCCTCAGTCTTCGGAGTCCCCTCAGCTCCTGCCGAGTTTCCAAGTGTCTGGTCACCTATCTGATGCCACAGGTCTTTTTGCCCTTTGTTATGCAAAGGATAGGCAGTTCACCACACAGTATCTGGATCGCAGTATTTTTTATGTATCCAGCAGTTCCATCTCTCATGCAAGGCAATGAAATATTTAAATTGCAGGCACAATTATCCAGCCAATTCTTAAAAACCACTATTTTACTTTTCCCTAGGAATGCATTCTATAAGCTGAGGGACAATGTGTCTCAGATTTAGCCCTTATTCAGTGCAGCTATGTTCACACATTAATGCTGAGAAGATGGCAGAATGCTTAATGATATCAGACTGTAGAATGGAAAGTCTGTAATTCAAGACTAGATTTTGGAGTATTGGAATGCTATTTCTCAACTATATGGATACCACTGTGACAAAAAGCTTCTGAACAGGGATTTCAGTCAATTCCCAGCAATAGAAGTGAATCCAAACCAGGTATTTCAGATAGGAAAAGTACCACAGTGCCATGAGCTCTAGCAGGTTTTCTCCAGCTTCCTGAGCTCATTCTCTGCTGAAAGTTAAAAGATGGGACATAGATAGCCGGGGAAAGAAAGGAGGAAGTTCAACACCATTTCAAGAGATAAATGCTAAATTTAGATTAAACGGCAGGCGTAAGATACTATTAAGTGGCAGACATGAGACACTGTGAATCTGAAGGAAAGAAGGTAAAGGGACAGTCAAAGATGAAAATCCTCAGACGGAGGGGGGAACTTGCAGATGACACTGATTTCCAAGAGGAGATACTATATGGCTCTTCTCCTTCCATCACTTCAGAAAACGGCAGCAAACAAGAAATTGCTCCTGTCACAACAGCAAATTAGACTGGAAGCTGTTTCAAAGCTACTCTAAACCTCTGGGAATACTCTTCATCTCACTTCCCAATGAGCTTTGTATCACCATTGCTATATCCTCAGCTTGGATTGTATAGCCTTACTTGAAAGTATCCAAATGAGAAGAAAAATAGTTATTTTTGATTTTCATGAATAAGAAACATTGTAATCATATTACTAAAGAAGACTTAGAGGAATAGAGACGTTTCCTGTCCTGGCAAGAGATGGCTTTGTCTGTGATTGTCCCCTTATGTTACACAAAGGCCCCATGGAGGTTATCCCTTCCAAATAACTCAAGTGATAACCTCAGCATAAGAAGACATATTGCTGCTTGGTACTGTAGGCTTCTGCAGCTGAAATTATGTAAGTAACCCAGAAAGCTGCTAAAACAGGAAAAGACAAACAACATACAAACTAAACACAGGACGAACAAGAGCAGAGGACAAAAATGAATTCACATGTCTATTCCATGAAGGCTCGATAAAACATCAATCTATAATAATAACCATTTCCTTTCACTTGTAATCACACTATAAGCACTCCACTAGGCAAGCAATGTCCATTTCACAGGCTTTGAGCACAAGAAGGAGCAAAGCCCATCATCCTTGTTTGCTGCTCAGTTAATTGCTGGAATAAAACCATTACCCAGAACATCACTGCCTCTAGTAAAAAATATTCTTCTTTTTTCCCCATCCCAGACATAGTAGAAAAAACCAGGAAATTCATCATGCTTATCATTACTTCTATGTTCCTTCCATTAGAGAAGCTCTAAGAATACTTTCAAATTATTGCAGTCTTATTAAAGAGCAAATGGAAATTTTTGGGGATGGATTTCTATTTGGTTATTATACAGGTTCGCCAAGAAGATAAACAATTTTTCCCAACAAGATCTATCAGAGGATATCAAACATACATATAGAAAAAGCTTCTATTTTATAAATAGTTGCTTTACTTAACAGAAAGATATCTCTACAGCACCCTGAACTACATCAAAATCCACAGATAACAGCAAATGCTTGAGCAGTAGGGATATGAACAGTGGCAAATGAGCTCCCTTTTCAGGCATAACTTGTGACTTTGAAATAGCTATTTGAGAGATTAAAAAAATGGAATTCCATCAGACAGTTACAATTGCAATTTTTATTTTTTTTTCAGTTTCTGAACAAGGATAATCAGTAAGGGAGACTGAACCTGAATTATTCCTTTCTCAATGTACAGAAAAACAGGGTCATTTGCCAGAAATTATTTTTACTGAAGCAAAAATCTCATTCAAAGCAAAAACCTCATTCAAAGCAAAAAGCTCACATCTCGTCTCAAAGCTTTATCAACAATACTATCATCTGTTACACTAAAGCGAGCCTTAAAAACCCATCACAGGACAATTAGTCTGCAATGGTACATATCAAAAAGCAGCTTGTCTGTTTGTTCCACAAAATGTTTCCCAAGGGTTTCATGCTGCAGGTTTTCTCATATTTGAGGACCAAAGCCATATGCAATATCAGTCCTACCTTCAAAGGAGAAATGTGCGACTGTAAGACATATCCATGGACATTCTCTATTTGAGATAAGTTCTTCTCTGACACATGAACAAGCTCTGGGCCTCTCACTTCGTGGGTTAAACGAGGCAAAGTATGATCATGTGGGGCATCCTCATCTTGATAACGATATTTCTAGAGAAAAAAAGAATAACAAGGAAGAACAAATAAGCCTTGAGGAGTCAATTCATATGTGTTAATTATTATTATGGAATAACAAATAAAGTATCAGACAATATATAATATAAATTGGATTTCCTAATCTGTTCTGGAGAGAATGCTTCATTGTTTTTTTAGCAATGTGGTATATGTCAGTGATACACAAAACTTTCATCATCAGATAGACTTCTGAGATGACACATTGATGAATAAAAAAAAGAAGATATGTTGATCAGCTAAGCTGTAGTGTCAGATCACATTTCATATCCCTGTGTTAATAACAGCACTGAGTTATTTTCCACTTAGCAGTGTGTATGCTGATGCTGGAGAGCACACACACACTTCTAGAGCCATAGTCGGCCAGAAGATTCCCTTCCAGAAAAGTTCTATCCTTACTCTGAACCATAATGGGGTGATTACACCCCTCTTCTTCATGGAGACATAACATGACACAAAGGAGAGAAATGGCTTGTCCAAGATCCCAAACAAAGCTTGTATCAACAAGGAATATAACCCTAAAAAATAAATTAAATTAACAGATCTGTCGTTCATCTAGAATCCTTTGTAAAAAGGCACCCCACACTTGACTGGCAGGTCCAGCTCTGTCCTGAGGAGGAGCCATTGGATCAAAAACTATTTGGATGGCCATATAAGAAAAATAAGTCTGAAGTCCAGGTACAATCACAAAGACATCACAAAGCAGACCTCTCCACGAAGTAGACTTCTCTGCTGCTCGTCCATTTCACTTTGACCACTCAGTACTGTAGTGTTATATCATTTACACATTTCTCCTAAGGAAACCATCCCAGTGGATTCCTGCTTTCACTCTTTTGTATGAAAATGTTTCAGCAGTTGCCAATTATTGTCAGAATAGACACGTGACACAATGTATTCTCTTCTAGTATGTGCCTGCAGACATCACATACTCATTTTTCAGATAACATAATTAATGAATATATAAAAGGACTTGCACCAGGCAAATATTATTTGGGCAAGAAGCCATCAGTCTGAGAGATGGTGCTCCAACCAATTTCACATTTAAGGTTTGGCACACAGATCATTTAAGCTACAAGCAATCAATTATTTTTTTAATCTATTGAGTACTCTTCAAAAAAAAAAGACAACTACTCAGAGATATCCCCTTTAAAGTGAGTCATTTGCTAAAACATAATTAGGAGAAATAAGAGCAGAATACTAGAGTCATCTCAGTAACTCAGGAACAGGAAAAATCAAAATATCCAGCACTACTTTCTAAGAAGACAAGACAGCAGTGACAGAAGTCATAAGAAGCTCTATACCATTGAATCACAGAATCATTTAGCTTAAAAAGGACATTTAAGATCATCGAATCCAATCATTAACACAATACTGCCAAGTCCACCACGAAACCATGTATCCATGCATGACTTTAAAATATCTGCGTGTGACACATCCGCTTCCCTGGACAGCATGTTCCAATGCTTGACAGCCCTTTTGAAGAAGAAATTTTTCTTAATATTCAATCTAAATCACCCCTGACACAATTTGAGTTTGTGTCCTCTCATCCTATCACTTGTTCTTGGTGAGATTAACCAGGCTAATCCCCTCCTGGCTACAGCATCCTTTCAGGCAGTTGTAGAGAGATTAAGGTCTTCTCTGAGCCTCCTTTTCTCCAGGCTAAACACTGCCAGCTGCCTCAGCTGCTCCTCATCAGACTTCTGTTCCAGACCCTTCCTTTGCTCTGTTGCCCTCGTCTGGACATGCTCCAACCCCTAAATGTCTTTCTTGTAGTGAAAACCCCAAAAGTGTTCATGGGGTTCAAGGTGCAGCCTCACAAGTGTCAAGTATGAGTGGATGATCAATGCCCTGGTCCTGCTGACAACACTTTTGCAGACACAAAAATTTTATACATACATACAAATATATATATATATTTCTGACTACTGTCAGGTTCTTGATTTTTTGAGTGGGAGTGGGAGCAATGAAGTCCCTCCCACTATAAGCAAAGATGAAGCTGGTTACTACAAGTCTATGGGACCGGATAACAGGCATTCCAGGATCCTGAGGGCTGATGTGAATCTCCATCATATATTAAAATTCATGGCAGTCAGGTGAAGTCCCTGGTGACTGGAAAAGGGGAAACATTTCTTGCATTTTTAAAAAGGGGGGAAAGGAAAATCTGGGAAACTACACATCGGTGAGCTTCACCCTTGTGCCTGGTAAGATCACGGAGAAGATCTTCCTAGAAGATATGCTAAGGCACATAAAACACGACTAGGAATTTGAGGCAGCTACCACAGCTCTTTACCAAGGGCAAATTGTACCTGACCAATCTGATGGCCTTCTATGATGGACTGACAATGTCCTGGTTCCAGCTAGGACAGGGTTATTTTTTGCAGCAGCCGGGAGGGTAGATTTGTAGGACCTGAAGGTTATTCTATGCCACTTCATGGCACTATGTAGGAATGAGGGAAGGGGTCCCTTCCCCCTCAGGATAGTGGCAGCAATCAGGTATTATCAGGCACTGTGTGGTATAGTTATGACCATTCTCATGTGAATCACTCACCCCTTTTGTATATTTTTTTAATTAATATTTTTACTGTTACTGTTCATTTTCTTATCTCATTGCTGATTTCAGTAAATTGTCCTTATCTCAACCTGTCATCTTTCCCTTTTGTCATCTTTACCTCCAGTTCTCCTTTCCAGCCCACCACAGGGATGGAGGAGTGAATGAGCAGCACAAGATTTGGACTGGTTTCGGTGGGAACACTAAACTGGAGAATATCATTCCTAAACCACAACAAATAACAATGGTCAATAAGGGGAGACTGATAGATGTCATCTCTCCTTCAATATGATCCCATAGAACCTCCTTATTTCCAAATTGGAGAGACATGGATTTGATGGATGGATCATTCAGTGGATAAGAGATTGGCTGGCTGGATGCAGACAAAGAGTTGTGGTCAATGACTCTGTATTGAGGTGGAGAACAGTGATGGGTGGTGTTCTTCAGATCTCTGTTTTGGAACTGATGCTCTTCAATATCTTTATCAATGAGAAAGACAATGGGACCAAGTGCACCATCAGCAAATTTGCAGGTTACACAAAGTTGAGCAGTGGAGCTGCACAACAAAAGGAAGAGATGCTATCCAGAGGGAGCTGGAAAAGCTTAAGAAGTGGGTTCACAAGAGCCTTATGAAATCCAACAAGTCAAGGTGCAAGGTGCTGCACTTGGCCTGGGGTGATCACACTGGCTGATCTGGTGGATGTCATCCCTGCCCATGTCAGGGGTGTTGTAACTAGATGATCTTTAAGGTCCCTTCAAACCCAAACCATTTTAAGATTCTATGATTCATTCTATGATAATGTATTTATATTTATATACAATTTTTATAATATATTTGTGCTATTCTGTCCAGATCACCTGTGCACTTTACATCATGAGAAGCAGTGTGATGCGGACTTAAAGAGAGAACATCGCTTTGTCCATCAGTAACCCCTTTTTCCACCAACACACTGCAGCACAGTTGCATATATGGGAGGCAAAGCTCAAAAGAAGTTGATCTACCCTGAGCCCTATGCTCCCAAAAGGCAGAATACTTGAGTGGATCTCCACTGGTAGACTTCCTTTATAATTCAAATTTATCTATTTATCCAATAATTGCATATTGCTAGGACAAATGCAGTGATACCCAAGTTTATGTGCCATAAACTGGAAAGTTCACAGAACAGATTTAAACTTTCCCATTTGCCTTTGTCTCCCTCCCACCTCCAGCCCAGCTTTCTTCTTCTTCACAAAGTACAAGCCTAGCACATTTCTGGGTCAATCCTGTTATGGCTTTGCCTCATGTTCTTAGCATCAAACTCATTGATTTTCATACATCTTTCCTCCCACAGCATCTCTTCACTGAAATGTTTTCAGCTGTGAACCAAAACGGCTTGACACAGCAAAAAGCCCCTGTTGAGAATGAAAATACGAAACCAGATTTAAGACTCTCCTGCAGAAATGCCTCATTCATCTCAATCACTCTGCCCTGATGAGGTCCTGCAAACGCCCTTGAAATTACCTCATTCCCTAGAAACTTTTCTCTAAGGGTTAATACAAATTTCTGGAGGGAAAGGCATGATTGCGCAGAAATACTACTCTTCATTTGACAAAAGAACAGGTGGATGTCTTATGATAATTAAATTACAAATCAGTGCCTGCTGCTGACGGAGTATTGTGCACTGCCAACTGCCATCAGATATTTAAAATCCTCTGTAATCACCTATAATGGGAGAGTGGAGTGCACTACTGTGAATTTTTAATATAAGTGTGTCTTTTTATAAGAGATCGTTTTCTCTACACTGTGAGATTGTTACAGCATCACTGCTCTTCCCACCTCACTGTCTAAAGGAACATTTCTAAGGCTGTGATTGCCACAGAGATGTCAGAAAGACAGGACTGAAGACGTGAATCCAGCAGGAGGTAATGGTCAAAATCCTTAAATGTCAACAAAGGCAGTTCTCAAATTACATTAGCCAAACCACTGCACTGGCATGGAAATACAAATGTTCTTGCAATGTACCTTTGACAGACTGACAGTGAATTAAGATAGCTGGGAACTTATAATTCAATTTTGGGTCAAAGGGAACTGCTTTGTTTTGTGGTNTTTGGTGTTGGGTGTTTTTTTTTTTTTTTTTTTTCTTCTTACAAAAGTCACCACCTTTTTTGTTGTGGATTTGTTTGGTTTTTTGGGTTTTTTTGGGGGGGTTGGTTTTGAATTTTTTTCTTGTTTTTAGTTGCCACCGGTTTGCTTTGCAGAAAATGCAAATAGAACATTTCATTTTATAACAGTTCAAATTGACCTTTGTCCTAAGCTGCTGAATGTGAGCTGTCTGGAGTTGCCATCTAAAAGCACATGTCCCACTTCTGTACACAGCTCTTTGGCTGAACCACACTCCAGTACATCGCATAATACTGCTGCTAGCAACAGAAGGGCTGCAAAATGAAGGAGCAAAGTCTGTTTTAGGAGGCACAAGGCTCTACAACAACTTGTGAAATAACAGCAGCTGATGAATCCTGGTCTAAAGAGAATCTTGACATACTAGAAAACACCCTTACATGTGCAAGAGACAGAGGCAAAAAAGTGACATTGTTTTTCACTCAGCTGAAATTTTTAGTAGATACAGGTGATAGATGATTAACGGTGGGAAAAAAGTACCACAACATACCGTGAAACGATAACCCCCTTCATGAGCGGCTTCTGTCGCCAATCTCGCGTCAAAGCTAGTGCAGTAAAAATATTCTGCTAGACTATTATGTTTTGTCTCAGGAAACGATAGTAGTATCACCATTAGCATTTCAAGTTCTGAATACTATTTCTGTTTTACAGTCCTGTTCAGGACAGGCAAAACTTCTGCACCTTAGAAGCTGTGAGGCTTCATATAACCCATATAACTTTGAGACCTGAGGGATAGGAATTTCTGCAGAAAATTTCTCACATGAAACAATGACCTCTTACAGATCCAGTTGTCTCATTGAAATCTGGAAATAGGCAACTGGGTCCCAATGCTACTTTCTTCTTATTTCTCACTCACTTTTTCTCCTAAACCAGTATTTGAGCTGCTTTGCAACTCCCACATAGGTTAGCCCTACTGCTAGTCATCTGCTGCAGTCTTGACATGACCTTTGAACAGGACTCAAGCATCACCCATCTTCTGCATGATAGTAGGTCCAGAATTCAATACACTTGATTTGCACAGAGAAGTTGTAGATGCCCCATCCCTGAATGTGTTCAAGACCAGGTTGGATGGGGCTTTGAGCTACCTGGTCTAATGAAAAGTGTCCTTGCCTATGGCAGGGGGGTTGTTATTAGGTGATCTTCAAGGTCCCATCCGATCCATACCATTCTATGATTCTGTGATTTGTTCATTGTATTAGCAACCAACGAAAACTAAAACCATAATGGACTTGGGCCATTTACACAAATGTTTAATCTTCAAAGACCCACTAAGAAATGTTAGTGTCACCTTGTCTTACTTTGGAGCTCAGTGTTTTCTTCGGCCTTCAATGTGTTGGATTTTACTATCACTGCTCTCCAAAGGCAGCAAATTTCAGTGTCATACCACTGAGCATCTTCAGAAAACAAACTTTACAATTTGCACATACAAGTCATTGGGCATTCATCCAATTACGAGTAGAAATCATGTTACTCATCCAACTGATTGCAAATGAGCAGCACAGCTTGAATTCTGAATATTTGCAATCAATCTATAGAGTGTAAAGCAAAAAAACCCTCTTCTCATTATATAAAATGGAAGAAATCACAATTTGCTTGCCAAGACTGTGGAAGTAGATTAGGAAGCTTAAATCATTGAATAATTACACTTATTGTGAATGACTTGCTCTTTTGCTTATCAAGTAGATTTCTAACAAGCTTGTCACCATATTGCAGCAATACCTTTCATCCAAGAAGCCCAAAGAGCTTTACAAGTGGTAGTCAAGTCTGATAACATCCTGTTGATGTGCATCATCGAAAGGTGGGTAAAATTAGGCACAGAAATACAGCAACTTGCTCAAGGTCACAAAGTGAATCAGGAAATTATGCAGTAGTAGAATTTAGGAGATTTTCTCAGTCTGATCTAGTGCACTTACACTGACTTTAATAGTGATAATAATTATTACTTTTTAAATAAAAGGTTTAGGCTTGCTGAATGACATTGTAATTTCATTTTTAAATTTTCTAGCAGTGCTTTGTGTAAATTACAATGTGCTCTCTCTGAGAAACACACAGTGAATTTTAGCAGACAAGACGTTTCCTGTGAGAGCCAAATTGTTCACAGAAAGAACATTGAATACTGAGAATTTGCATAGATTTTCCATTTACCACAACAAGAGGTTCGTGAGTTTTTAGGAGAGAAAAAAGAGTATAATTTCTTATCTCAGTTTATTGAAAGCAGCAGATTTTTGTCCATAGCCAGGAATACATGGTGGGGTTTTTTTGTTTTGTTTTGTTTTTTTGTTTGGTTTTTTTTGTGGTTTTTTTTTGTGTTTTTTTTTTTTTTAAATAAGCAAGTACAATGCAGTGGAACAAATATGTTTTACAGTACTCTCCTCATAGGTTCAAAACTCTAAATAATTTTATTTTTCATGATGAAAAAGAAATGAGATTACATTAGCCAGAGTACCGTTTCCTTGTATTAGCTGGAGGTAGTTGCACCTTTTCCTCACAAGATGGCACAGTAACCATCGAGTTAAAGCATATTCCCACTTAGAACTATGAAATGTTGCAAGGAAAAAATACATATCTTTGTAATATCATAAATTTTTAAACGATTTTTATTGCGAACTAACCTGGCATAAAATTATTAAAAAAAAGGAGAGAAATCTTTTATAGTGAGTATACATAAAGAAGTAATGATCATTCACAAAGCTGGCAGATGCAGAAGAGTTTTACAGTTCTTATAAGTCTCAAAAATCACAAGCAAGTAGAAACTATCAGTTTTTGCCAGCTTTAACATGAACAAAAACCACTATGTATTGACAAGACTGATACTAGTCCAGAATGCTGCATTCCTCCAGGAATTCTAAATCCTAATTAAAACCGCCTGCATGCAAATCTGTACCATGAGGTATTCAGCTCCATATGCTGCATCACATTTTGGACCTGTTAACAACATCAGTTTAGCCCTCTGGAGGCTGCTACTTGCTATCCAATAATTTAAAATAGATTTTTAACTTGAAGTGCCAATATAAAAAAAGACATTCAAGAGGGCGGCTTTGCTCAGATTAAATGGTGAATATGGCTGCAGATTATAAAAATCAGTAACAAAAAAAAAAAAAAGAAAATCTAGCTAATACTGATTGTTTATCTAAGAGGAGCAAAGGAAAGACGTGGGTGAAACTGTATCATTTGCCATCATCCGGAAGCAGCCACCTCTCTATTCCTTTGTCCTGCAATAACTTCATTTGCATACTCCTTTTTATAGTCTTCAATTCTTCCACTCAAAATATTATTTTTGATATGTCCATGCTCCCACAACTGCTATAGAGTTCTTCATGCCTCACTAGCTCCTTCTTTTTCCCTTGCATCTCCCCATGCATCCCTAGATGCACATTGATCCCTCTAATTTTGCTGTCACAGTTCCCCAATGTGGAGGCACTGAGTGCCACAAATTCTCCTTTTATACCCCTTGCCTGCCTCGAGGGGCAGCCTCTGGCATAGGGTGGCTGTGCTGATGTTACAACGGAGCATTTGGAGAGGCAGGGCTGGCAAATGCTGTCAGCTGCTGTATCTCAGTTTCCCTACCAATAAGCCTGTGGTGGGAATGCAGCATGGCAAAACAGACACCCCAGGTTTACATCAGATTACAAAGTAATCATGTAGTGTACTAAATAAATATCATTATTGCCTGAAACAAATGATAAAAGAGAAACAGAGAAATCAAAGAAAAAATGGCTTGCCCCTCTTTTCAATACCAAAAATATATATTTTAATTTAATTCAACAGCTCGTGACACAAAAGGTCATTTGTCTGTTGCAGCTGAAACCCTCCCCACAGTCTTCACACAGGAATTGTGTGTCTGCGGGATTCCAGTACCATTTTTTACAGAAATGGGAAAATTCTGGACAAAGGCTCTATAAGGCAAAAGAATGTTCTCAGGCTAAGACATGTGAATGTTATTGTAGATAACTATTTCTGTTCTTGCTTTAGCCATGGAATCATGTCATGCTAGGTTTTTCACAAAACCTAACTTTCCAAAGGTGTAGAACTGAGATATTCCTTGCTCTGAAAGGTCTTGGTAGCCACAGGCGGCCAGTTTTTGCAGAAGTGCTGACAAACAGAAACTTCAGCTGAAATCAGGAGGAGATGGGCTTTGTACAGAAAAATCATAGAATCATAGAACTATAAACTACGCTGAGTTGGAAGGGATTCATCAGGATCATAAAGTCCAACTTCTGATTCTGCACAGGACACTCCAAGAGTCACACCATGTGCCTGAGAGCATTGTCTAAATGCTCCTTGAGCTCTGGCAGGCTTGGAACCCTATGTCCTCAACCACCTACACAATAAAAAAATTCTTCCTCACATTCATGCACTTCCTGTGCATGAGTTTCTGCTTGCTGCCTCCAATCCCACTGCTTGGTATCACTGAGAAGAGCCTGACTCCATCCTCCTGACACTCTCCCTTCAGGTATTTATATACATTGATAAGCATTCCTCAGTATAACAGGAAAATCGATGAATCAATTAATAATGGAGCACAGTTTGAACAGCTTGCATTAAATAATGCATTAAGGCATATGTTGAATGTAAAATGCCATATGAATTACCACTCTATGTGACTGAAAGGAGCAGAAAGCCCATGAAAAAGTACAAAAGTACAAAGTATATAGTACAAAAGTAACTGTGTAGTTAAAAATGTATTGGTGTTGATGCGTATTACAATACTGCATTGCATTAAATGGCCACATAGGGCCTGCAATAAAATTGCTTAGACAATTTTAATTCTTGCATTTCCTAAATCTGAGTGGTTAACTTTATCACTCTGCCATCCTTTAACTGTACTTTGAACACAATGTATACACACATAAAAAGACTTCATAAGCTTTAGTAACATTCCACCTTCTTCTACGGGGTAGGTATAGAGAAAGATATTTTTCGGTGTTTGTGTTTGAAAACTGGCTCTTAAATAAAAATACAAATGCTTTGTGTTATGTACACTTGACAATCTCAATATTGTCACCCTGATGAACCTAGACTATTAACTCTGAAGATAAAGTGCTTTTGGTACCAAACCAATTTATGTTGGTGCTGCAAAAGTTATTACAAATCTCAAATATCTAGTCTTCTTATCAGCCCCCTCTTTGAAAAGCTATGAATTTTTAATAACAGAAAGATGGATTTAGTCCATTTTAACTAGATGTTCAGTAGGCCAGCAAAACATATCTGTGTCAGGTGAATTTGTGTGTGCTTGACACTCATAAGAGTTGAGATAAGCATTTCTATAGCAGAGCACTTACTGGAACAACAGCTTTAGACCTTTGGCTCTTAATCCTTCCACAGAATTTCTGTAAGCCTAACTGTGGTGAAATAATCTGCACTTTCAGTTCCTTTAATAAGCCCCAATTAGTGTATAAATAGGCAAAGTAGCTGTCATTGTAAACAGAACACAGAGAAACATGAAGCTATTGGATGAACAAGGGAATATTTGCTTTACTGAGGCTATTGTAAAAAACAGTATTTCCACATTTCACCTTTCCACAGCAACTTGGTTCCTGATCTAAGGAGTTTATGGTTCCAGGGGAAGCTCCTTCAGCTCAATGATCTGACGGCAACATATCAGGGTAAAAATAGTCCCAGGTCACAGGCTAGGCAGTAAAAGAGCATTCCATTAAACTGCACTACCTGCAGGTACACTAATTTTAATGTAATGGGAAAATTGTTTGGGTTTACATAATTTGAGCCCACAGAGGGAATGAATTTACCACTCCTTGGGTCAGGCTTAATCTGAAATGAAGAGGGAACATCTTATCATCATCTTTATTCTATTTAAAAATAAGCTAGCCAATGTATTATATCTGTATTTTCTGCAGTGCCAAGCAAGCCTGCCAGCACATTCTTCCTTAGTTTTGCAAGTCCCATAAGGCTTAACCTGAACCAAGCCAGTGAGTGGGTCATGGTGAATCGAACTGCAAATAGCAAGCAAAATTGCAGGAAATTAAGTGATGTATACACAATGATATATACAATTCTATTATCTGTAGAATTGCTTCTAGATTTAGGCACCTACAATTTACCTTCGCCTTATTTGAACAGAGCAGCATTTTTTCATATTTGAGCTTAAATGTGAGAATCAACCAGTATTTTCTCTGCTGGATGCTGGAACTGTTGTTATTTGGGAATTTCCTTCAATAGTCATGTTAGAAGAATAGGATATTTTTTAGTTTTAAGTGATTTGAGCACTCCAATTTTAAATGAGACAACTTGGCTCTTGATCTTTGCAAACCTAAACTAGACTCCATGCCTAAAGGTTTGAAAAGACCTCTATGTTCATTTAATCCAACCATTAACCCTGCATTGCCATGTCCACCACTAAACCATATCATTAAGAGTTATATTAATGTGACTTTTGAACACTTCTAGGGGTAGTGATTCCATCATTTCTCTTGCCAGCCTATTCCAGTGCCTGACCACCCTTTCAGTGAAGAAATTTTTTTTTAATATCTAATCTAACCTCCCCTGGAGAAACCTGAGGCCATTTCTTCTTTTCCTTCCACTTTACCTGAGAGAAGAAACTGATGCTTACCTTACTACAACCTCCTTTATGGTAGTTGCAGAGAGTGATCAGATACTTGTTTTTTACTGTGTCATAGTGTATATTTGACAGAGTTAGTAATGTTTGAAAAGTTCTTTAGATCTAAAAAATTCTATAAAAAGACAAATTTATAATATGTAGCATAGAATATCCTGTGGGCACCAGACAATTTACTACCAGTTCATTGAAAATCAAAACTATACATGTCTTAACCTGTAAAACCTCAAACTTTATTGTTTTTGAAATTTATCACCTGACTCTTCTGTTGGATACAACTCTCGTGTCCCACCATTGTGTCTGCCTATCTTTGTGCTGAAGTCTCCAGTATTTTGTGCCTTTCTTGATTTTCTTTGGTAGTTATTAAAGTAGCAAAGAACAGGGGAAGACAAAGGGGATGGTTAAATACTGTAGAAGTTAGTAATGCTATCTCTGGGGCAAGAGAATTTTTTTCTGGCAGACTGACCTAATCAATTCTCAAAGCCATCCTTCTTCATGATAACACTATTTTAATTAAAAGGTTAAATCCCTACTGTGCTCAGTAAGAATTCGTATTTGAAAAAGTCTAGATTTTGTAACAACTTTCTTTTCAATTTCTTTATGTTTTCAGCTGAAGAAAGTAAATTTCTTTTATAAAATATAATGAAGAAGATAAACTCTAAATTCCTTTGGTCCTAACAACTAGCTTCCAGGAAGTTTGGGTAAATGGCTGTCAGCTGAATAACAATGTCGTGATACATTTTCTGCGTTCTTAATTATTGGAAAATTAGGACAAAGCAAAACTCATCCAGGTTAAATTTAGATCCAGCCCAGATCATGAGGCAATCATGAGGCACTCTTAACTTTGAAATGAAAGACATTACGATAAAATGATACCCAAAACAAAACACAGACAATCCCAAGCAAATAGCTTGGTCTAGACACAGCAGTTTTATTATTAGGCAGAGAGGGTTTTTTAAGTCCTGACCCAACAAATAGATTGATTGATTATATAAATAAATATTTTCCAGAACGTTGTATATGCAATGGGCCAAATCTGCAACATCCATCTGGAAATATAGCCTATTTAAAGCTATTTCATTTTTCATTTTCCATCTTTTTAGTGCCTGACTAAGCGGTAGATGAATAGCTAAAGACCGGTATCTCTCTCTGATCTTCTGATGACGTAGAAATCTAAACTACCCGAATAAAAATTTTCTTGTAAAAATCATAATTTTCTCTGCATAAATCACCTTTACAAGAGCAGACAAGTCACTCTGCATTTTCTGTCAAACCTCAGCTGATAATACCAAGAAGGAAAGCAATTTGTTGAGTCTGGAGCTGTGATTTTCTTCCGAGGAAGAGAAAGGCTTCCTGGGAAGTAAACTAACAGCTACATCTCATTTTTATCTTGACAATGAGAAAGCAAGCATGACTTTCACTTGTTGTCGACCTTTGTTGCAGTTGGATCACAGATCTAAAAGTCATTTGCTATATATATACATAACATTATTCATATCAAACTCTCGTGTTTAGAGTGGGAAAAACACATTTTACTATTTATAAAACATCTCTGCATAAGCAAAGTTCTGACAACATTAATCACAATTGTGTGAATGATTATCCACACCAAGGAAAATGCACCTTTTTGAGTGATTCATCTCATCTCTGCTGCTCAGGAAAGGCTGCCCTTTAATGGTTCTTGACACTAACTACACAAAAGCTGAGATAATGGTGCACGTGAACCTCATCCAGAAGCTTCTCTGGCTTTCATATCTTGAGATAAATGGTGGATGTTTGCTTTCCCTTAGGAGATGTGTTTGTTTTTTGGTGGTGACTTTGTCCTAAATGCTAGGTGACTAAATCAAAGTGGAATCTGACTGTGTGGGAATTGCCACAACTTGTGAACATACAAGTAGATTAGATGTTTAGATTAGATACATGGAAGAAATTATTTGCTGTGAGGATGGTGCGGCACTCATGCAGGTTGCCCAGAAAAGTTGTGGATGCCTCATCCCTGGAGGTGTTCAAAGCCAGGTTGGATGGGGCTCTGAGCAACCTGGTGTAGTGGGAAGTGTCCCTGCCCATGGCAGGGAGGTTGGAACAAGATGATCTTTAGAGGTGCATTCCAAGCCTAACATTCTATGATTCCGTCCTTCTATGATTATTGATTACTTCTGAAGGGTTTTTTTTAAACCAAAATATAATTTTCTTTAAGAACATTGCATTAGCTTTATGTGCTGAATAATCATGATGATCCTTTCCAATCCAAACTAGTCTATGATTCCATGATTCTACCCATGTTTTTGAAAGCTAATAATGTCTGTGTTGTGTTAAATTAGGCTGGGTCTTTGGCAGGTCACTTGGGAAGGACTGCGTCATCTCATTTCCCTTTTTACCATGCAAAACATTAGACCCAATGCTGAACACAGCATTAAGTAAATCCCAGTTGCCAGTAATATTCTGGCCCTACATGTCCATGTTCTCAGAGATATTTTTCAGCTTTATTAGCTTATTAAAAATTTGTCCTTAATATTTCTTTTATCCACTATAGTAATGATTAAGTGTTGCATTAAAAAATGTTTTGAAGAGTTTCTTTTACAAATTATTAACTAATAAGATGCATGCTAGCTGTCTGAACAAATGTAGGATGATATCTCACTTTTATACTGACTATCCTCATTTTTAAAAAAATCTTATTGCAATAATAAAGTAGCTAGAAGCATAGAATCTTAACACTTTATCTTCTTGATCTTTCCAAATAACAAGTGTCATGGAACCACTGTAAAAATACTTTCTTCATTTTTTATTACACTTATTACTAAAAAAAAAATAAAAAAATTCTTAAAAATAAGACCCCTGAAATATATTATATTAACAGGACAAAGACTGTTGTTAAAGCTTCTAAGGTACTTTGTTGTAGCCAATATTTTCCAAGTGAAGTTTATTCTATTTTTGTACCAAAATTTCTGAATTGTTTCAGTTATTATGCCAATCACATGAAAATTAACAGTTTTTGAGTCCCTCCCATCTCAATAACTTTCTCAAGTCAGTGGGGCTAATTTGAAAGTGCTCAGCTCTCACATAGAAATAGGTCAGATGTCTGCATTTTCCAACATCCCTGCATCCTTTCAGACAACTCGCTGCATGCTCTTGGAGTTGACCTGCCTGTAAAATAATTTGAACAGCTGCACTTTCGCTATACATTGCCAACCTATACTAGCTAGCCTCATATGAATAAGTGGCTAATCAGGTATTCTGGACCCATTCTGTTCCTTGTTCCAGCTTCAGAATGCTTCAGAATTTTAGTGTTATTTTTATATAAAAAAATACTGACTTTGAACAGACTATAAATGGCACATATTTGCAGTTCAACACCAAAAATCTGGAGCGTCTTTATTATATCCTATAAATGTGAAATGGAGAAAGAGGCCATTGCCAGGTTTCTTCTTTGAATTTATTTGGAAGTATACCAAAGAAAAAGGGTAGCCATTTCCATCAGAAAAAGAATTCTTAAAGTGAGTCTATATCTGGCATTTCTATCCTGTCATGTGCTTGTTTATTTTTATATTTTTTGCTGTTTCTTTCAAGGATATATCAGAAATCAGTATTTGATCCTCATTAATGAGATGTCGAGTATATATTACTTGTTATCAGTAAGAAAATATATGCAGGAAAGTCCCAAAAGGCAATGAAATGATAAAAACAAAAGATATCCCAAATGGAATTAATGCTAATATCAATATATTTATTTATACTACTACCCACAGGGGCTCCATATTAAATACTACTTTTTCAAAAGCTGCTTAAGCTGATTTTAGAGTGAATTAAATGAAGAATTTCCTTGAAAAAACAAAGGACAATCAACATCTAAGTCAATTTCTTTGCTTCAACTGGAATGCAACTTTTTAAAATAATATTAACACACAATTCAAAACAAAACTAAAAGGAAGATTTGAAATACATTAACTTGTTTGCTAGTGGGATTTTCATTATTTTAAGACTATTAATGAAGACAGATATATATTACTGTAAAACATTTCCAGGAAGAAAAAAGCTTAATCACAAACTAAGGTAGTTTCAATTACCTTGGCGTTGCATCAAATCACATAAGCAGCCAACATATATACATTCCCATAAATTTAATTTTCTGTTGATTTCCTGTCCTCAAAAAAAGAGCTCGTTTTACAAATATTTTCACCTAAAATCCCTTTAAAGTACTTACTTTAGATTTCTGTATATTAAAATGACAGAAAAAGAAGGCTTAGAAAAGAGATCAATACTATTCGTTAGACTTGAAGTTCAAGAAGGGATAACAATGTAATTTATTAGAGCTTTAGTATAGCTGAAAAAATGTGGGCAAATATTTGGGCACACAGTCTATGAAATTAAATTTCTATCTTTAGACATTCCTAATCTGTTTGCCATTTAAGTATCAAAGAGAGAATTATAAATAAAGCAAAACAAAGCAAAAACTAGTTCAGAGATGATGTTAAAACTCATATTTCCCTCAGGAATGAAGGAATTCATAGATATCCTAAAACTGCAATTGCCTGCTGCAGAGCTTCTTGGAACCTCTCTCTGATACCTTATGCAATCCCTTGTATTTCCAAGTTTCAAAAGAATTTTTAAGAAGGGCTAAATTATTTCTCAGTTAGTTAAACCACTGACAATTCATTAAGTTGAGAAATTCAGCACATACATTGGATCTCAAGAATCACTCTCTGTATTTTGCCTTAACACTTCCAGTGAAATGTGCTTCACAAAATTTCACAAGTCTAAGGTGAGATGCACAGGCTCGATAGTCAACAGTTTGCATTCATCCTTTTGTGCAAGATGCTTTGCAAAAGCCATCATAGTGACAATTAATTTCAGTAACATGAAAAATTCAGTGAACCCAACTCCTTCTCCCTTATAAATGGCCATTTTAGCTGAGGACTAATAACACAAGTGAATATTGATAGCACATCTTTTCCTCCAGATACGCAGAAACCACTGAATGTTGAACATTCCTCTCTTGCAGAAATTATGTTCTTAATTTTCCTAGGTTCATTAGTAAGCCCCCAGACAGTGCTGTGTCCAGTAAGTATACCCATTTGTAATCAACATCACTTGAATGAACAATCACTGCTAATGGAGGGAGGTTTCCTGTGCTCGAGCCCTCTTAACGACCCTCACAAATGAGTTATGCTGCTTTCTGCCCTGCTGCAGCCTTGCAGCACTGCCAGAGGTGCCTCCAAGAGGTGCAAATATCAACAGGGAGAAGCAGAACTAGACAGGGAGCAGATATGAGAATCTCCTCACCCACACCCCAAATGAAGGAGGGAGTGGAGATTTGTACATTTTTAAGTTCTGCATCAGCAATACAGAACACCTGAAGAGCTAGGGTAGAAGATTATCAGAGAGCTAGCAATATAACCCAGAAATTTCACAAACACGTGAATTGTCAAAGAAAGTTCAGAAAAGAAAAAATAGATCATGCTCAAGTATTTTTTATTCAATACAATCTTTCATAAACAACATAGGATTTGGTTAGTAGATGGAGGAATTTGCCACTCTTGGGAATAGTAACCTGTGTAATAGCAGTAACAAACTCAGAGGAAGATGGAGAGCTGTGAGAAGAAAGCCAGAGCTTGTAGAATTAAAATATGTCATCACTGTATGTTGACATAGGAACAGAAGAAAGCGAAAGTAGCAATACTGAAAATGCCTTTGTCAATGGTAAGAAGTGGGGAGATAATACAAAATATGTCCACTGACATAAACAGACATGGTCAGAGAGGTCCATAACCAGTGTACATAATGCTGTCAAGAGCAGAAGAGTAGGAGTCTCTCTCTAAGGAAATATTATGGTTCTGACATACAGAAAAGGTTCACAACAGAACAATTGTTAGAGTGTATATGTGGACAAATACATATGGACACTATTTTAAAATTTAAATAAAGACAGTCTCAGCTTGCACTAGAACATCTGTATGGACATCAGTATTAAGCAGCATAAAAAAGGATTTAAAGGAATATTAGTAAATTTATCTTACTGTATTTGAAAAGAAAAGTCATTGGGTATGTCAGCAGTAATTTTTCTATTGTTCCTGATACTTTACAATTTCTTAAGCAGAGGGAAGACTACACTGTCATAGCAAAAATGGTTTCACTAAGACATTTAAAGTGTGCTTTATAATGAAGAACAAGTTTTGGATAACTCTCTCTTAGCATCTAATTTTCTATATTTTAACGTTATTTATCTCTTAGCTGAACAAATTCCAAAATATGAAAGAGAAACTGAACCCTTCAATCCAGAAATAAAGCTTTTGGAGTAAACAAAACAAGACTACTACAAGACTCCACTGTTCTCCAACTTCATTGAGTTCTTCTCATTATGTCTAGGTAACATGGTATTCTCCAGCAAAAAAAATCTTGTTAATGCTCAGCATTAAAAGGTTCAAAGCTGAGGCCCCTAGAAAGTGTGATTAAGTGCCTACAGCCATATCCCAGGCATTGCTAGGTATGATTTACACCTCGTGTTACACACGCAGAATTACACACACGGAATTAACAAGGTTGGAAAAGACTGTAGAGATCATCAAGTCCAACCTTTACCTAGCTTAACAACCTGTCCAACACCAATCTAACATCTAAACCATATAAACCATGTCACTAAGTTCATCATCTAACCTATCCTTAAATACATCCAGGGACGGTGACTCCACCGCCTCCGTGGAAAGCCCATTCCAGTGGGAAATCACTCTCTCTGTGAAAAAGTTTCTCCTGATATCCAACCTGAACCTCCCCTGATGCAGCCTAAGACTGTGTCCTCTCATCCTGTCACTGGGAGCCTGAGAGAAGAGATCGACCCCTGCCTGACTACAACCTCCTTTCAGGTAGTTATAGACAGCAATAAGGTCACTCCTGAGCCTCCTCTTCTCCAGACTCAACAATCCCAGCTCCCTCAGCCGTTCCTCACAGGGCTTGTGCTCCAGCCCCTTCACCATCCTCATTGCCCTTCTCTGGACGCATTCCAGCAACTCAACATCTTTCTTAAACTGAGGGGCCCAGAACTGGACACAGCACTCAAGCTGTGGCCTAACCAGTGCCAAGTACAAAGGAAGAATAACTTCCCTGGTCCTACTGGCAACACTATTCTTGATGCAGGTCATGGATGCCATTGGCCTTCTTGGCCGCCTGGGCGCACTGCTGGCTCATATTCAGTTTCCTATCAACCAACACTCCCAAGTCCCTTTCTGCCTGGCCATTCTCCAGACACACCATCCCCTGTCTCTAACTCTGCATGGGGTTATTGTGGCCAAAGTGTAAAACCCGGCACTTGGATTTATTCAACCTCATGTTATTGGACTCAGCCCATCTCTCCAGCCTGTCAAGGTCTCTCCGCAGAGCCCTCCTTCCCTCTGACAGATCGACACTCATTCCAAGCTTGATGTCATCTGCAAACTTACTAATAATGAATTCCATCCCCTCATCCAGGTCATCAAAAAAGATATTGAACAAAACCGGTCCCAACACTGAACCCTAAGGGACCACACTGGTGACCGGCCTCCAACTGGACGTGACACCATTCACCACCACTCTCAGAGCTCGACCATCCAGCCAATTCTTAACCTAGAACAGAGTAAACCTGTCTAAGACACAATCCACCAGTTTCACCAGGAGTTTATTATGGGAGACAGTATCAAAGACTTTGCTAAAATCAAGGTACACTACATCCACAGGTATCATCAATCAGATGAGTTACCTGATCATAAAAGGAGACTAGATTGGTCAAGCAGGATCTTCCCCTCCTGAATCCATGCTGACTAGGTCTGATCCCCTTGTTATCCTGTAGATGCAGCATAATTTCCCTTAAGATAATTCGCTCCATAATTTTCCCTGGTACGGAGGTCACACTGACAAGTCTGTAAGTTACTGCAATTGTTACTATCAAAAAAGTCTATGACAATGCAAGGATTTGAAACCCAGTCTACAAATCACATACTAATGCTTCTTCACAGAAAATTCTTCACTCAAGCTCATGGAAGAAGAGAAATAAGGCCTCTTCTAGTCAAGACCCTAATGCCATGCATGTTATCTGGAGCCTGGATCTGTTGAAAATATGAATGTAGGTACACTCCTTTTAAGGAGGTAAAAGAAAGCAATAAAACAAAAAGAAGGTACTACACTGAAAACTTCCTGAAATTTTAGGTTTTTAATGGCCGGCCTGTCTACACCAGTAAAAACAAAAGAACAGCATCTTTGCCTGCCCAAGTCCATCCGCTACACAACTTTGTAGTTCATCCAACAGGAAACTGGCAAGGTCGTATTAATAAGAAAAATACATCACCATCTGCACACAAAGTGAAGCTGACACTTTAAGTTCTGATCAATGAGTTTCCTTTTCTTAAAGTTCTATTTACACTTGTATTTCACTGGAGTCTTACTGGGGATGTAATGACAGGTACTACGTCATAATTTGGAATGAGATAAGGAACATTGTTAGTAAAGGGAACATGGCTGGGTTGCAATTTGCTTAAAATAAAATAATAGAAAAAGGACTCTAGAAAAGTGAATTTAAAGCTTAAAGGAATAATTCAAGTCCACAATGAAATATTTTTCATGGTCATGCCTAATATTTTGTTACAGGCAACAGAAAATGTAGTTTCATTATTAAAAACCTTGAGGCAAAAGAAAAAAAGAAAAGGCAAGATAAAAAAGCAGCACAACTTTTTTCCTTATTTCAAAGGAAATCCGTGTGCAGAGAGGAGTCCACAAAATTTCACTTGTAGACATGAGCTCTAACATTTTAGAACCACAAGGACCTGTGGACTTGGAAAAAAAACCCAGAGAAATGGGGAGGGAAAAGAAGCATTTTGCATAGTCAGATGGGATTGTTAAGACATGAGTTTGGGGAGGAGGAACTTTGCCTTGGAAGTGCTTCGTGCAAGCAGGCATCTGAATTCTGAGCAGGTCCTTTTGTCCTCGTAGTGATACTCTTGCTCTTAAAACCACAAGCTTTGCGATCAAGTGACTAGAAAACTACCAGTTGCTTCAGGATCTGGAAACCTATCAGTATGAATCTGGCACTCGACCATACCACTGAGATATTAGCAGAACTCTTAGATGTGTGTAGGTGGAAAGCAGTTTTTTCACAAGGCAGCCAAGGGGCTAATGATGAAAAATTGTGTTGCTGGACATTCCCAAAATTGTTCTTTAAAACCGGTATACAAATAACCAACTATTTTCTGCCTCCTGTGGGATTGCAATCAGTTTCTGACTTCAAAAGCTATTATCAACAATGAAAACAATGTATTTTGACTGCATATAAATGTGTGAAAGAAGAATTGTGTGAACTAGGTTATACTCATGAGTTTTCATAAAGCTAATTTATTTTCTGGATACTATTGGTTTGAAATAAGTTCTCAGCAAGTGAAATCTAATTGTCTTATTAAATGTGTGTCAAAGAAGGGAGAGAAAAAGAAAGACAGGTTCATTAACTTGAACCTGATTGCATTTACACACAGGCTGGTATATATCACGGTAGCTGTGCAAGCAGATTTTTAACTGGGGGCAAATGCGCAGTTTTCACTCAACTTAGCAACCTTTCATGGTGACAAGGTGGATTGAACAGTGTTAATGCAAATAACTGTGAGGCCAAGTATAAAATAAATAAGGATGGAAGCTTTGTTGTCTGTGAAATATTCCTAACACATTTCCTGCAAACTAAAGAGCACACTCTAGTTTTTTTTTTATTGTTTGTTTCTCACAGACAGTTCTACAGGGTACAAGAAGCATTACACTGGTAACACGTTTTCTTATATTTTACTGGATGTAAAAACTATTTTGGAAAACATCTTCAAATAACATAATTTTGTAATCTGTACAGTAGCAGCTTCTTCTCAATGCTACTAGAAGGACCCCAAAAAGACCTGGTATTTTGAAACACTGGAGCACCAGCAATGTTTAGAAATATAATTCTGAGACAATAGTGGATGACAGCCTTCGGTTGTGATTTTGATGAAATTCCTATGAACTAGGGCATCTCCAATGATTCAGCATCAGATCAGCACCTACTGCAGGATGAACTCAGTTGTCAGCTCCTTGAAATTTTCTATTACTGAAAGTATGGCTAAGGGGTTCAGGTTATTATTATCAAATTCAATATTAATAAATCAAATATTAAAATAGGGATTCAAATATTTTAAATGTTTCCTGTAGTCTTTTCACTAAACTAGTTAAAAGAAGTTGATTTTAGAGGTCAGTTGTATAAGCCTTCTTTGTGAGGAAAAACAAAACCATGGTAAGCTATGTGATCCATGTTCACCTGCAAGGCAGAAGCAAGTGAAAAAAAAAAAAAGGAACGCTTTCTGAAAGTGGCAATAAAGACTTTACTTATGTGCCTATAGTGTCACTTCATAACTTTACATCTTTTTCAACTAAAAAAAAATAAATCCCATTTATGATTGTGAGGTCATCTTCAAAATATGAATTCAAAATGCGCAGAGGATGAAGATACTTTTTTCCCCCGAATCTATTTTTTTTTAACGTTTAAAATTTTTCTTTGGATTAAACAAACAATTCTGACTGTTTAGATTTAGAAATTCTCTAGACATTATTTTGCATTTCAGAATGGAATGAAAGAATAAAATTAAAAATTTTTCACTGAAAAAAAGTTTGAACAAAAATTATCCAGAAGCATGTTTTATGATTTTGAAATATGAGAATACTAACTGTTAAATAGAAAATACATTAACACATTAAAAATGATAAGAGAACTAGATAAATATAATAAGAAACTACAGGAAAAAATTAATGTAATCGTGTCCCAAGGGAAAAGGTAATTAAAATGGATATGTTCTTATGCTCTAGTCTCAGAGAAATTGTATTTAAAAAGAAAAGGGAATAATTAGACACATCTAAGACAGACTGTATTTAAATAACAAAGGTTTTGCTGCTGAGCATTGATACAATATTTAGAAACACATATTTGAATTGTCAGTTGCTAGTAAAAGCTACCTGCTCCTAAGCTACTTGTTCTTACTTGTTCTAGTTTTCTAAACTCTGGCAAATCTGATCATTTTAACTCAGCCTATGATCATTTGTAAACCTGGGACCTCATTTTTATAATGATGTACTGCTGGATGAACTCATTCTCTTTTAAATCAAACAAAAATCAAGCACTTCTGAAATGACCTAAAATCTATTCAAGTCAGTGGAAGAACTTTCATTTCTTTGGACTTTCATCCAGACTTCATGTCTAATTTGAAAGAATTGTAAGCAAAGAACAAATAGAGCTACTGGACTGGCTGCACTGAAGTGCAAAAATGTGCTAAAAGGGAGGGCAGAAATAGCTGAAGATGGCCCTTCTCATTGCAGGGAGCTGGACTATATGACCTTTAAAGATCCCTTTCTACCCAAAGTACTCTATGATTCTATTCTATTATATTATTTTTAATCTTTGGAGTTACTCTCTGAGAATGTTCTAGAGTTTACCTTTAATTAAAAGAGGGCACTTTTCTACTTCATTCTACATAAATTATTCACATGAGGTCTGTGACTCAGTGATAGCACATTAACAGCTCTGTTATTTTATATAATTGCTGTACATAGGTAATCAGAATGCATTATGTTGCAGAGATAATTATGGCAGTGTCTTCTTTGCTGGAAGCCTCAGTAGTGTCTTTTTGTAAGATGCTGCATTTCATACGGATGGGGAGGAAATTGTCAACAATTTCCCAAGACTGTAGTTTTCAAAAAATATATTATTCCAGCAAAGAGATTAGTGTCTGATCTTTCTTTTCTAGTGGCCAACTCATGTTACTGAAATTTACTCTATTTAGAAAAATGTTTCCTTATTCTGTGGGTTTAAGCAGCACTGTAAATGCATTTTGTAGCCCCTGTGTTATTACTTTAATGAGTAATTGACCTAGAAGTCTCTTTGTCAGTGTATATACACATTTACTGTAGTAATAAACCAGTAGAACTACATGGCAAATTTTAATTAATGGATTTTATCCTCAGTAACACAGATTTTCATATTTACATGCTTGTATGTATGTAGATGATTTAGGGGCATTTTCCCTTCCAAGAGAAAAAAAATTTATAAAAAATAGTTATCTGCCCAAGAATGGAAAGAGTTTTACTAGCTCAAGTTGTCCCTTCATTTGAAAAGTTCAGATGGCAAAATCTATCAGAAATGTTGCATTACATGATGACATCATGCTAACAGGTACCACATCACCCCAATTTATGCAGCGTTTCTTCACTTATTTTTTCCTGCAGTGCCAACTTGTTTCTGTAAGGTAGTGGCTGTTTTCACTGGTAAGCAATTAATAGATAATTAAACCCAGTATGTGAAATTAACATGAGGTAACAACAGTCAGCAACTAAAGGATGAATTTCACCCCTAGTCTTTTTTGATGTATTCCATTGTTTTAAAGTTATGTCTCAAAGGACTTGTATTCTATTCTCTTACCAGTGAAATCTGTTTTTAATACATTCAGTACTTAAATGTGTCCAAGTTTATTAGTTTCCTAACATTCACGTATTAATATGCATACATTAAACACTTTCAGTTTATCAGACAATGACTTTGAATCTATTAAATGGGTAAATAATACAGTGCACAGTGCTTAAAACCCATAATTATATTCAATGCATTTTTTCTACCACTTTTCTAAGTATCTGTTTCCATTTATGGTGAACAGGATCTCTTCAGAATTACAGTAACTTTGGGGATTGACTGGGTTTGTCTTGAAAGTCTATAGGAAGGTTTCTAGAGCTGAAAAATCCAAATCCCCAGGGAGCAGTTTACAAAGTATGTAGTGATTTCATAGTTATGTGAGTTTTAGGCACTTCTTTTGCAAAACATGACTGCACTCATGTTTTAAGATGAAAAATGACCATCAGTCAAAAGAAAATATCTAGTAGATTGCATTTGGGCCAGGCTAGCACAGGGTGTGACAACTTCAGTGGGAACTCCTCGTGTTTTAGATACATTTTTTTAACCTTCTGTACAGCTCTGAGCTTAGTATCCCATGGCTATAACATTCAGAATTTGATCGCTTTTCACTGTATATGTAGCATAGTGGAGTCCCCAGAATAAGCAATGACCTCAAAACCAATTAGAGCCTATTTTAATAACTCCCATGGATATCCTAACTTCTTAAAACTGCTGTCACATACTGATTAATCTTTATTTTTCCAGTACACGGCAGTCTGTATAAGCAGTATGGTGCAGAAGTGCTTACAGTGTCTCTCCAAAGGATTCAGTTTATTTCCTGGTGCTGAAATTGGGTTCTCTGTCGTTTACGACTCCCATCTCTTGGCACAGGTTAACAAATATCTGTTGGCTGTAGTGAGCTTGGAAGCATTGAGGAAGGCAGTGTTGGCCTGACTGTGTGCAGGAACAGGATAATACTTTTATGTTAGTCACAGTTCTGTTGTGCTCATTTCTTTAGGTAGCGTAAAAAAACATCTTCCGTGCTCCTCCTCCTGCAGGTGCCTGCATGGTCAGGCCTTCAGGCTCCAGCTGTTTTATTAAGGTTCTCCTAGTTTGAAATAATGATGACATGCTTCAAAACCAGTAAAGATTAATATATACTATTCTCTAACTTCTGGGTTGATTTTTTCCCCTTTTATAATCTATGTTACGCACTAACTATTTGTATTCAGGGTTCTGAATACAATGTCATATTAAGATAATTTAACACACTAGAAATGCATAATAATTTGTGGTTTTCCTCATAAACATATTTCTAAAAGTTTTGTTTAAGAAATAAAAATTACAGTGACAGGTAATGATTTTTTCTTATGTATAGATTGCAACAGTTGTATGCCACATGTGGATTGTAACAGTGGGAAACTGTACATGGATGTGGATGTCCTGAAAAATGAGTCATAGTTCTTGTGCAAGGCTAAAACTAGACAGAACTATTTATAAATTATAGGGATTATTTTAAAGATCTGTTAAATTTGACATGCAATTGAAATGAAGAATCTTACCTGAATCTTTCAAATATTTCTTGTTTAGAAAACATGTTATTATGAAAGCATCTTTTTAAAACAGATGTATATAATTTTGCATATACAATTTTTTAAATTTAAAATACTTTTTTTAATTAATACTGGCCTTTTTTGTGACCAAGGCCATAAGCATTTTAAAATAAAGGAAAACTTCCAACACCAGCTTTTTAGTCCTCATTGTAGCAAAAGCAAAATATTTGTAGACATTTATTCATCATCTCTAAAAGAGATGTAACTTTAATACATACATACTTCAACCAAGATCACAAAGATGAGTCCATAAAAGTAGAAAGAAAATCCTTGTATTTTATGTATTAAATACTTTTAATGTAAGTTGCATAATTTTTTTTCATGACCTAACACCATATATTTTCTGCTGGTTACAAATTTATCTTTAAATTGTTGTGCTTATTAAATATCCTAAATTTTCCATTAGCTTTTATGTGCAGTATTAAGTGCAGAAACTGATCCTATTCTAATAGTATCTGCAGTTCATTTTATTTGTTTTATAAGGTTTGGGAATCAAAAATTAACATTTATGACTGTAGAAGGAAGTGGAAGGGTAGTAACAGTGATGAGGATAGATTTCTTACTGATCCAGTGACTGAAAATTCCAAAATGTTTTACATGTTATGTATTTGTTACCTTGAAAGTCATAACTTGAAGCCACAACATTTCCTCTGGTTCATCACACACACTTGATCTGTTGAAGCACTGACTCATAAAATTCAGGTGTGATTAGTATATAAAGACCATTTGCTATTAAATTAGGAAGACTACACAGGTTTTAAAGGAAAATAATTTATGAGTGACATAACTGGACTGACTGGAAGCTTTCCTATATCCTTACTGCTGTAACAAGACTAGAAGAATATATTGAAAAAGACTTGGTATTGATAAAAAAAAGTCAGACAACAATTTAATGCCTGTTTTCATTTCAACAAAAAAATGCTTTGGAAAAAAAAAGTCAACAAGCAGTGTTTTACTGAATAATTTCACCTTCCTTCATGTCATATCATATCATATGCCATGGTGATCAAGTGACCACCAGATCAAATATGAGACAGCTTTTATTCAGTAATGACAGTACTCATGTTAATGTAAATTTGAGAATGGCCAAGTGTGAATATGACATTCTTCCAATGTTCTGATGTCTGCAAGACAGTGAAATATATAATGATTTAATACTACTAATTGTCATTGAAATCTATGGTGAATAATATGAAGCATTTTATTTATTCTATCAGTATATTCCAGT
Organism: Serilophus lunatus; assembly: GCA_013399895.1. Taxonomy (NCBI): domain Eukaryota; kingdom Metazoa; phylum Chordata; class Aves; order Passeriformes; family Eurylaimidae; genus Serilophus; species Serilophus lunatus. The sequence continues at coordinate 320,553 of VXBA01005694.1, read as the reverse complement.
ATATTTGGCTTTCTAGACTTAGTCATAACTGTTTGCTACAACACTTTTTGCACATTAAATATGGGGATTTTTCAACAGAGAACATGGATTACTTCTGTGTACCTTAATTTATTTTAGAAAATGGAAAAGATGATGGTTTATTTTTTACTGCTTTTACACCTCTGTATCTAATATATACCTCTGTGTTTTGAGAACTCATTTTAAAAGCTATTATTTAGCTATTACTTAAGATGTAAAAGTGACAATATTCAAAATATCAATTGATTTTGTAGCTGTCAATTATTTTTATACTTATATTCATATACATTTTTACATACTACATTTAAACTTGTTTCCAATACTGAATCATACATATTTTATATAGAGATATTTCTAAAGAATGATTCACGGTAGGTTTATTTGCACAGTTTTAGCATGGTAATCATGATATTCATGGTGAATGCTGGCTGAACCCTTGGCTGCATCAAAAGCAGTGTGGCCAGGTCTATTCCAATCTTCTGAGACCCCACCCGAAGTACTGTGTCCAGCTCTGGGGCCCCCAGCAAAAGAATGACGTGGACTTGGAGTGAAACATGAAGATGATCATAGGGCTGGAATACCTCTGTTATCAAGACAGACTAAGAGTATGATGGCTGGTCAGTATGGAGAAAGGAACATTCTGGGAAGACCTTATTGTAGCCTTTAAAGGGAGCATATGAGAAAGATAGGTACAAACGTTCTAGTAGGGCTTGTAGCAATAGGAAAAGGGATAATGGTTTTTAATTCAGACTGGATACTAAGGAAGATTTTTTTTATGATGAAGGTGGTAAAATATTGGCACAGGTTGTTCAGAGAAGTGGTAAGTGCTCCATTCTTGGAAACATACAAGGTCAGTTTGTATGGGGTTTGAGCAACCTGCTATAACTGAAGATGTCCCTGCTCACTATAGGGTAGCTGGACTAGGTGACCTTTGAGTCCCTTCTAGTCCAAACCATTCTACGATTCTATTAATTCCTCTATGTCTCTATGTGATGAGGTCTTCAAGCCTCAGCAGAACTGAGGCTAGACTTTTGAAAGGAACTGGAGGGAATTAGACATACGAGCTTAATAACATAATTATTATAACAAATCATTGGACATTTAATGTTAAAGGGTCATTGTGGTAGTACAAAAAGTGACTATTTCTATCTTCACAGCAACTTCAGAAGCACTGCTCAATGTGATACTACAACAATTTTCTTATACACATGTAGCAATAACTACATTACTCAGAAGTACTAATACATTGGGGTAATAGCACTGCAGGGCATAATAGGAGCTAGAAAAGAATCATCAACAGGAAATTTTGTCAGAAGATTGCAATAATGGGATTTCTATAATAGAGGAATCAAAACAGCATAATGTATAAGACATATACACCTAAAACTATTAGATTTCCCCACCTTCATTGAAGAGTACTGTGGATGCATTCTGGAGGACAAACTAACCATTCCTCTTGATTTTGTGTTGCAATGACACCTGAAGTTTATGTCCTATTTGAAGTGATGGGGGAAACTTCTGGCCCTCTGGATAACTTTCTGGCACCTTGCGGGTGCCCTCCTGCCTTGAGGGTCGTGTTCTCCATTTCATTTTGCAAAGGCAGAGTGGAGGAGCTCTTTATCATGCTGCCCTCACCTTGTAGACTCAGAAATGCTATCCCTCTTAGAGGGAAAGTGTTACACAAGAGTTCATAGAGTGCTGTGAAGATTTTTGAGAAACTTTTGAGGACAATCCAGCTGCTTTAAAGTGTGAGATGCTCTGGACTTGGAGATAGAGCATTACTAAATGTGTTACACATAGAGCACAGTAAATATTAGACTGGTTAGAGTGTAAGATGGAAAAGCTATGGCATAGGCATACTGTGGAGGGGTCAGGTTTCCTCCCTAGACAACAGTAGCATCACTTACCACATTTGGAACTCTATCTTTCCATGTAGCCTGGAATCTGGCATAATTTGGGGTATAGAGGTACTATGGCCAGTAAAAAAATAAATGGCAATTTATGAGGATAAATTGCCAACTAGAATTTGAAAATGCAAAGGTTTATAGCACAAGAATTGGTGAATGCTCAAAAGAGTAGTAAATTGATTAGCTTAACTAGGCTATTAATCTACAAAATATGAGATTTATTCAGGGATGCCTGCTCTCATCTCTCACTTTTTGTGCAAATGTGACATGACTGCTCTCACTGGATGAGTATTTACTGGCTTACTCATCACTGTCTCCTGAAGACTATGTGGTTAACTCCATCAGTAAACTGAACCAATAAGTACAGATCCTTATAAAGTATAAGCAGAGGTACAAAAAGACACCAGCAACATCGTATAAAAACATACTAACTCCCAATTCCTTCCAAGAAAGCTAAAGAGTTAGTGAATGAAAATGTTTGAGTATCCAAAGTTAGCCAAGGTAAAACCCTTCCTTTAAGCTTGATTCAGACTGCTGTATTAGGGTTCAGTTCAGATCTGTGTGAAATTACGTACCTATGAGCCACAATGGCTTGGCAGCAAAATGAAATTTAAGTGTCCATCTGCCTTAGCTTGCGCTCTTATTTCTTGCTAATAAAACTCTTCTCAGCAGAGATCTGATAAGCAATTTTCATTTGCCCGTAGTTGCTTTCTGATAGATGGACACAATTTTTTGAGCTCTGCCAATCACTTCCAAATTCTTCCCAAATCAAACCAAAGGCAATTCAAGCTGCAAATATACGTACAGATTTTTAAGAGGAAAAAAAAAAAATATTACACTACAAATGGAATGCAATGATTACCAAAAACAAATTTTAGAACTAAAAAAATAAATTCCTGAGATTACAGTGATGATTACAACACATTCACCCAACACAAGCACAAGGGGCATGTTGTACTGAGAAGTGAGAGGCAGAGAGTGTAAACTAGAAGCAAAAGTGACATGAAAAGACTCTTCTCATCGCACCATGAAGCTATATTGGAACATGAAACCATGAAAGAGGCCACGCCTATTGTCACCTTCCAAATTGCTTTTCTACTTTCTCAGAAGCTGAGGTCTGTCCAAGGTGGTTTATCACATTCCTTCACAGAGAAACAGGTCTAAGTGTATGCATCTCCCACAGGCAGCAACCTGTCCTGGGATCTTGGGATCCTCTGTCTCCACCATGGCAGCAAACTGCTAAGAAATTCTGCCTTTAAAATAAGCAACAACACAAACACTGAGCACTATTTATAAAATCATCCCAGTTAAAGGCCTAAAATAGATATCTGATGATGATGATTTTAAGATTCAACAAAACGAATCAAGCACATCATAAATAACAGTCACTAAAATACACAAATTACGTGGAAGGTATCTACACTTCCCTCTGTTAAGAAGGCAGGATGTATAGTCTATACATAAAATAAAACATTCTAAAACATTTCATTCAATTTTTAGGTGTCTAAGCAAATAAAATCTTTTCAAGTATTATTTCTTTATAAAGCCTGCTTCAGGGAAGATCATATTTTAAAATACGATAGAAAACTAGTATTCTTTCTTTCAAGGTTATATAAGGCAAGTCAGATACAATGGAAATTTGATGAGAGCATATTTTTTTGTTGTATAACTCCAGCCAGCAACTAAGCCCCAAATAGCTGTTTGCTTATCCCCACTGCACCCCAGTGGAATGGGTGAGATGATGAGAAATGTAAATTAAGAAAATTCATGGGTTGAGATAGACAGCTAACATAGGAAAGAAAACAAAGAAAAAATAATAATGGTAATAATAATGATAATAATAGAATTTGAATATACAACACAAGTGATGGACAATGTTATTGCTCACCACTCACAACTGATGCCCAGCCAGTTCCCAAGCAGCAGTCCCTCGGCAAGCTTTCCCCTCAGTTTATATACTGAGCATGTCATTACATATTATGAAATATGCCCCTGGCCAGTTGGGGTAAACTCTCCCAAATCTTTGTGTCAAGTCTTCTTGCTGGCAGGGCATGAGAAGCTAAAAAGCCCTTGACCTAGTATAAAAACTACTTAGCAACAACTAAAAGCATCACTGCATTATCAACGTTATTCTTCTACTAAATTAAGAACACAGCTACCAGGAGGAAAATAAACTGTACTCCAGCTGAAACCAGGAGATGTTTGGACAATAAGAGCTAGAATGCAAAACATAAAACTTGTTTCTAATCACTCTTTATTTGCAGATCTGTAAAGCTCATTGAAAAGCCTGAAAGGTTATGTCATAGTAGATTAATTTTAAATCAAGTCCATACTCAGCCACTGAAAAAACAATGCATAAGATAATAAGAATAGGTATCATTGGGACTGAACTCTAAGCTGCCTTCTGATGATTCTGATGTATGGATTCATAGACTCAGAACAACTGAAAAAAAAAAAAAAAGTAAAAAATTTGGAAGTCCAAACTAGCTGCTAGATTCAAATACTGCCTCAAAATCTTTACAATAGGTTATTAGATCTGTGGCTCTCTGGTTTCTCTTATATCTGGGTTTGAATATTTATTTGAACTTTAAAGCTGAATGTAGTTTCATAACACAGTGAAAGATTCACTTGTAGCATTGTGAGCAAATTACTCCTTACAAAATAAAATTTAGGCTACTAGTTTGCTAGCCTAAGGATAACTTTATTTCAATGAAGAGAATCCACAGTAACTTACATAATACTTATATATTACTTAAGAACCATCTGGATTTAACTATTTATCAGGTTTAGTACTCTTCATTTTAGGAGGGTATCCCACCACTGTGCAAATAGAAACTGTGTATTTGTTACCCCTTCTTCATTTATAGCAACAAGCTAAGGAAAAATATAGAATGCAAAATTATTTAAAATTGGAGGACAAATAAAATGTGTTTTTGATGTGTTACAATGAAATTACATTTATTTTTTGCTTTTGGAAACAGATACCACCTCCCAGATACATGCTTAAAGCAATCCTAAATGGAACATATGCACAGAGTTAGGGACAAGAACAAAGTTTTAAGATCTCAGAGAAGAGTCCAAAATATGATAGCTTAGTATCAGATTACTTCTACAATCACAACAGAGTTGGGTTAAAAAAATTTCAGGTAAATGGCTTTGTAAGCCAAGCGAACCTAGCCATCTCCTAGTAAAAAAAATTCTATTTTACCTCTCAATATCAGAAAAACAAACTAAAATTAAACTTTGACAGGCATTAAATGTATTAAAAATGCAGTTATTGAACAGATAAAATGAACTGAAGCTTTTAGCATTGTTAATGGAATATAGACATATTTAGGGCAAAATTACGGAACTTTTTTGACTCGATTATATTTAAATCAAGTGCAACAGATTTTTGTTCATCTGTGCTCACTGAGGCATGCAATATATAATTCTTATATGAATGGATCTTCAAAAATCCTTTGCAGCAAGTTACTCTTTAAAATTCAGGGTATTCTGTGGTGCTCTATTTGTACCAGTTATGAATTTCATAGGAGCATGGTAGTGGTTTATCATAACAGTGCAAAACTGTTAATGGGGTGGTGACAGACTGTCAGATCCAAATGGTACTGGCACCATGGGAATCCTGGAGTCTCCGAATCAAACTCTGATTTCAGTTGCTCTAACTTTATCCTGTATGAGTCAGTTTTGTTGAGAGTAGTCACTAAAGAATCATGAGTATTAATTTAACAAGGGTGAACACTGTTGTTAATTTGCTGTTGCAACATCTCAGGCATCCAGCAGGGACTGCAGTTAAGTACTGCAGAGGTTTATTGCAATCTGTGCTCTGAATTGAACATGAAGCAACAGGACCATTAGTTTGTTCAATTCTTTCACTATTGTTAGTCTAAAAGAGTGAACAGACAGCTCTGATTGCCATGGAATGTATGATTCTGCCTCTATATCTTATCCACTGAGTATTGAAAAGTCATAAGTTAAAGTGCTTTTATAAAAGTTGAACATGAGTGGCATAATTTTAGATTCTAAAGAATGAAACTGTTGAGTGTTCAATAGATGAAAGACATTGAGGGGAAAAGAGAAAAATGCAAATCCAAAGCCATGAGGTACAGGCCACTATTTACTTGGCCTTGAAAAAAAAATAAATTTTATAGAACATAATGATTTAAGTATAAAAAGAACTCTGGTGTAAACATTCTATGATAAGAAAGAATAACTACACCTTCCATCACACTGATGATCAATCTATAGAGACATACGTGGTATTTTACTGAAATTATTGTGCAGCATATAGCAAGGAATTGTTGCAATTTTTCTTTCAACTGTTACACGGATTTTGCCTTTTTTTTTGAACATGGAAAACTATGATATATTATTTAGACTTTATCAGAGAGTAAAAACTACTATTTGTTTGCACTGCTGTAAAGAATTCTGAAAAAAGGTCAGAGAGGGAAAGAGGAAGTAATAGTAAATCAAGAAATAAAATAAAATTTCACTGAAGAGATCAATTATTTATCCCAAGCCATACATTAAAAACTCCACTCATTTCCTGTCTAAAACATGCTTTAAGACACTGCAAGACTGTTAACTAATATGAATGCTAACACTGGAATTAGTTATGACCTGATTAGACTTCCTAGAAAGAATGGACTGCCTTTAATTGTTTTAATAAGTATATATGAAGTCTGAAAAGACAAAAATGGCTTGTCTAGAATTCTTTTTTATCTGTCTAGTCATCACAGCATCATATGAAAATAGCATTACGTGGGCTGAAGAAAGACTTGAAGAAGCTGTAGCATTACTAGAAGTTGTAGGCAAGAAAAATTGGAGGAAATTCATTTTCTGAGGAATGTGAAAGTTCTGTCATATATATGTGTGTATATCTACATGCATACAAGCACAGAGATGTATATTGAAAGATTAGTGTTCCAAGTGTAGCCCTTGGTCATCACGGAGAGGAAAAAATTTTTTTGTGAAATTAAATTGTTATGGGCATGAGAGTATGGACATTAGAACTCATCTAATTTTATAGCTATGGACTGCTGCGAGCACAATTTAAATCTGAGGATGGGCTGTTGTGTGGTACAATACTTTTTTGGTTACCTGCTTCACAAATGTGGGGAGGCTGTGTCAAAATCAACCAAGAAACTGTGCTGGTACAGGACTGTTCCCTAACCTTAACCCTTAACCTTTGCAGTAAGAGGTGACACCAGGTTGTTTTCGTAGCATCCTCCATACGCCCAATCCAACTATAGGCAGTTGCCACCTTCTGACTTTTAACCACTCCTAGAGCCCTTGTGTCCATCAGCTGCTAATGGACAAGTTGATGCCATATCACCCTCAACAATGTAACATTTTGACACACAGTGCATGGTCCTGCAGACTGATGATAAATATGATAGCTTCCAAAATAACAATGATGGAAAAGGCTCTAGTAAAAACTTAGATCTCTCTACTGTGGTTCAGTACTGTCCCAGAGAATGGTAAGTTGCCTTGGGCATGTTTTAAACATCCATTTTGAAATTACATTCACAACTTCTCTCTATTTGCATGTGGTCAAACATAGGCTGTCTCTCAAATGTTTTGTGCGGAGATATTTTTTTAAATATATTTAAAGTATATATAATCTAGCTACCTTTTCACAAAACAGTAGAAAAAGGGAAATACCTCCAATATGTAATACCATATTCTATATTAAATAAACTACTAAATCAAAAGTACTATGCTTTTCCAATAACTTATTAAAAGTCTGAAAAAGTATGACATTTTCAGGAAGCCCGTCACAGACAAAAATGCACTGTATCTCATATTTCAAAGATCCTTTAAAAAAGAAGACCAGTTATTCTGTCAACTTCATTGTGGTAATCCGGAGCAACTCTGCCCGTATCTTTGAGGCTAATACTGGGCCCCTCACTAGGGCTGATTGAGCTTATTAGAATCTACAGGAGCCCCTTATTAAACCCAACAGGGATTTCAGATATAACATACAAAATTATTGGGCAATGGGTCAGTCAGGCAATGACCTAGGGTTATATCCCTGCATGAACACAGACTTAGCCAGTAATATCCAATCCTCACTAAGGCATGTTATTTTTTATCAATGTTAGCCAATACTGTGGCATGATAACTCCATCGCAATGATCTCTGTTTTTCTCCCCTCTGCGCTGGTTGAAATTTACTTTCCTTTCTGCCTCCCACTGCTTGCAGCCACTTTTTCTGGATCCTCACTATGGCAGTTGTCTTGAGTATCTTCTTGTCTGAGAAACATCACATTCCTGACAAACTACCATTATAGCTGGGTGCCCAAGGAGGTGCGGGTTCAGTTGGAGAAGACACATTATGGCTTGAACAAAAACTGTCCAACGTGTTTGTCTTTGCTAAAATCCTAGGAAATATCTTTCCACATCTGACCTATTATACTTAAATATCTGTAAATTTGATTAAATTTTCTTTCCTCCTACTGAAACACAGTGTGTAACTGCTTGGAGCCATCAAGTATACTCAAAGGGGTTTTTCCTCCTTCTATGTCTGTAAGGCTTTGGACCTTCAGTAGTTTTAAAACCAAAATGAACAATGAAGTACAAGTTTATGAAAAGATAAATCAATGGAGTTTATTACCACTTCTGTCGCAATTGCAAAAAAGGGAGAGAGAGTAAAACCATTGTAACGCCAGCAAGACAGTATCTCTCTTGTATGTATTGTTTCTCTAATTCCATATTAGTCAGCAATATCTCTCATTCCATGATGATCATTCAGTTTCTTCAATCTCACAGGAGTGCTCTATGAAATATCTTAGAATATTGCTTATGTAAGAAATAGAGGGTTTTTTTGCTAACAAAAATAAGTGCAACAGGAAAATGGATTACACTAAAAATCATAATTTTTCAATAGACAATTGAAGTTCAAGATATAAAAAAATATTTACAGAATTATAAAAGTGAGGATTTTGCTAAGAAAGCATTTATATGACTAAATTTCACAATATAAACACATAGAAAAAAATTAACTCTCAATCATCTTAAAGTCTTTTTTCAAAGCACTGGAAGCTGTTAGACCTTTATTTCTCAAAATAATAGGAGAGCTGATTGAATTAGTATATTGTCATTCTTTACATGAATCAGCACTATATTGGCATGAGATAGTCGTCAAGCTTAGTCAGAATTAATGAGTCAAAAAGTGTGGCAAGATTCAGGAATATTGGGTTGCTGTTCAGATATTAAAATTTCTTAATTCTTCCTATCCTTTTAATTTTAATATTTTTAGGTAAAAGCTTTAAAATTTAATGAAAAGCAGAACAGTAGACACTGCGACAGAGTCAGGTCCCTTTGGCATCTCTAAAAATCCACTTTTATTTCCTGAAAGATTTTGTTGAAATAACCTGTCACCTGTCCTCTATGTTCTTTTTTTCTTTTCTTAGTATTTTTTCTGTTGTGTGATTATCATATTTCAATGCTGTTGAGCATTCTAAAGTAATTTTGAAATGAACATGTTCCAATCCAAGCTACTCTGAATCATTTGCATTTCTGAAACATTAACAAAATTCAAATCCATCCTCTTCCACAATCATGGGTGAACAGCACAAGCTTTTCTTTCTCATCTTTGAGCTACTTAGAACAACAAAACAGAATTATTTCTCCTACAAAATTGAATATAAATATCTTAAAATTCTTTTAAAAGACTAGATGTGGAGCCTAATTCCTCACCAGCTTGCAGATGAATGACCAGGAGTTACCTTTTCTCTACTATATTTTACCTAAATTATCTGCTTTGGAATCAAACTCTTGCAACAGATACCTGGAACAGCAGCAAACTGAGGCTGCACAAGTCACTGTCCTTCAAAAGCATCCCAGCAGTGTATACACTGCAATTTTAGATGAAATGGTACCTGTGGAGCTAACCTTTACCATACCTGCTGTTAAATAATACTAAAATTTAAAGGAGCTTCATCTTATACCCCTGAGCTATGCATTGCATTCTCTACGTCAACACCTTCACCCAAAAATGTGTTCTCGTGTTTCTCTTCCCACAAGGTCACACATTGTCTCAGTTCATACATAAAAACCGTCACACATCCTACATGCTTGTTAAGCACAAGTCAAGCAGAACTTGACAATTACACAGAGTACAGTCAGACGAGGATAACCAACCAATTCAAGGATGGCTGACCTATGATGCATGAACTAAATCAAGGCCATAAGAAAGGCTCATACAACTCACAATTCCCTCACTTGGAAGAAGACAAACTATGTCATATGGAAAAGAAATCTGCACACAATAATTGGTCTGTCAAGGTATGTAGCCTCACAAACTGATTGGAATACTTCTGAGGTAGTTAAAATGTTTAAGTATTTTAATTTTTAAATAAAATTCCCCAAAAGTCTGCTTAGATCACAGGTCTGTCTGCTTCAGAATGGTATGTTTCATAAATATCCCTGTCAATTTTATTTTTCAGCTTAGGAAGAGGTTGAATAAAGTATTTATAATTTTCAGGAACACTCCCCCAAACAACCAACTAAACAAAAAACCCCTAGACTTATGTGTCTGATTTTTTATGGCAATTTGTAGGCAAATACTTTCCTTATAATTTCTCTCATGGAAATAGTTGGAACTAAAGTATTTAAAACAATATAAATCTAGAAATAAAACCAAACTTACTAGCAATTTTCATTGTCTAAACAAGAAAAACAGGGGAAAAATATTTTCATTACCTAATCTTACTGAATTTATATATAATATGTACCATAAAATCAGAAGCTCAAAGCTCATTGTCAGCTTATCTACAAAATACCATCTTGGGGATGGTTATTGGTCACTTTCCTAATTACATTTACACCACCTTAATAAAATTGGTAACATTCTTTTTATTATTAATTATAATAGAAATTAATGGTGCATGATAGCGTGTTATGATCAGTTAGGGGTTTGGGGTTTTTTTATAGCTTAGTAAGACCACTACTCATTGCTGGTATCTCAAATAGATAACAGAAGAATAAGGTTCAAGCTAAGAAATGGAGTTCAACTCCAACTTCTAGAAAGATCTAAAGGGGAAGCTGAATGAGGAGCAGTTGAGTTCACTAGGTGTGTTCAGTCTGAAGAGGAAACTGAGGGGACATCTGATCTTAGTCTTTAAATTCCTCACAAAGGGAAGAGGAGGGACAGAAACTGATCTCTACTCCTCTGTGGTCACCAGCAACAGGACCCAAGGGAATGGCCTGAAGTTGTGTCGGGTGGGTTAGGTTGGATGTCAGAAAACGGTTCTTTACCCAGAGGGTGGTTGAGTATGGAACAGGCTCCCTAGAGAAGGGGTCATAGCACTTAGCCTGACAAAGTTCAAGAAGCATCTGTACAATGTTCTCAGGCACTTGGTGTGATTCTTGGGGTCTGTTCTGTGCAGGACCAGGGACTGGACTTGATAATCCTTGTGAGTCCCTTCCAATTCAGGATATTCTATGATTCTACAATTCTCTACTTGCATGCATATCAGCAAGTTGGAGTAATATCAGATGTTTTTCTCCTGCTTTGATTCCTTAGTATGGGAAAGTTGATGCTTTATTTTATCTTGAATAAAATGTTTAATATTGACAAAACTAAAGAAAAATAGAGGGCTTCTGACAAAAAAGAATTGAAAAATTAAAACATTCTTGTGGCACAGAAGTAGCAAGATGGTCAGAGTTATGTAACTGAGAAAGGTGATGCAGCTGGGGCACCTGAAAATTTTACTTCTGAGTTTATCTTGTTCTTAATGGATAATGGGATACTTAAATTTATCTTAATGCAAGTTTTGTCAAGTGCTTTCCGACCCTCTCATTCCTGGAAATGACAGTCTAGAAAATTTCTGGTTTAGCACATTAGCTGATTTATGAAGTCTTCTAGCGACTGAGTTACTTGCAGATTTGACTACTGATTGCTCCAACTCACAGTTTAATGGGTCTGTGACCATAACAACCTTATAGATATATTGTTCCAGGTCCTCTCACGATCTAAGTCTCAGCACTTAGAAAGATGACTCAGCAGCCAAGTCAAAAGACACAATCCATCAGGATCCTTACAGATGTTTTGCCTTTCATAGTGTCTATTCCTATGCTTAAGATGAACCTGTGTTCCTGGGAAATTTCAGGGAAAGTCAGCTACACTTAATTTATTAGTGAATTCACCCGAAGGCTAAAAAAGCTATAATTTTTAGACAGAGACTCTGGGGAGATGGCATGGAAATATATCTGGTGTTCATAGATTTGTTAAGGAGGCAAAACCATCTGCATAGGCCATTTTAGGGTAGATCTAGGAAGAGTGTGGTAGCCTTCAGCAGCAAGAGAACATGATGAAAAAAATCCATGAAGGCTCTGGAGCATGACTCTTTAATTATGCAGGTGACAGCTAGGTAGCTTGGCCCTTCTTCACCTTATCCACAACAAATCTCATGCTCTCTTACAGAAAGTTCTGATAATAATGCAGATAAAATTAAAATACTCAGTGTTTTGGTCTTTTGCCTACAGTTTGCAGAAGTGGTGAAGAAATAAAGGAATTAGTTTTTACTTAAATTTAGCAATTTTTAACAGAAGTACTATGAATCATCATCAGCATTTCAGGAGAGTGTATCTGAAGTGCAAATACCAGGGTGCAACTTCTGACACTTCAATTTTTATTCGGTGCAGGAGGTGTTTGGGTTTTTTTAATTATTCTAAGCTGTGTTGAGATTAGAAGAATGCTTCGCGGTGTGACTATTTGTGAGCTTTGTCCCAAAATCTCACTTCTCAGGTTGAAGTTTTTCAAGTCTTCTTTGCTATTATAACAGGAACTCTGTGTCCAGTATTAATAGGATGACAAATTCCCTAAAACATTTCTAGAGGACAATAGTGTTTAACTATGAAGATATATTTGCCTGCGGCAGCCTCTTGCAAAATGTGAATGAATTAAAACTCCCATTACAACCACCATTTGCTCAAAGCCAGCCTGATTAACTCAGTAGTTAGAAGTAATGCTTATTGCATTTATATAGAGCTAATTCTATAGGGTAAGCACCTGCAGTCAGAACCTATCTTTCATAGTTTACATTAAAACAGCTACAAGGTGTAAAAAGCAAAAACTCTAAAATTACTACTAGAAATAATTTAGGGAGTTTTGTGCAGGTAAATTCAGACTCGAATTTATAGATGTTTACAGTTAATTGCACTAATGAAATGCTGACAATATGGTATTAAATAAGAGTAGAAATGTTACATAAATAGTTGTTCAAGAACATTTATGATCTTTTTGTAGGACTTCACAAGACAAACTGGACTAAGCACCACAATAGAATAGCCCTGTTGGGTTTTTTTTAACCTTCTTCTGTGACAAACAACCTAAAAAATTATTTCATAGAACCATAACATATCCTAAGTAGAAAGGGACCGACAAGGATCCTGGAAGTCCAACTCTTGGCCCTGCACAGAACAGACCCCAGAATCACACCAAGTGCCTGAGAGCATTGTCCAAACGCTTCTTGAACTCTGTCAGGCTTAGTGCTGTGACCCCTTCCCTGGGGAGCCTGTTCCATGCTCAACCACCCTCTGGGTAAAGAACCGTTTTCTAATATCCAACCCAACCCACCCCTGACACAACTTCAGGCCATTCCCTTGGGTCCTGTTGCTGGTGACCACAGAGGAGAGAGATCAGTGTTTGCCCCTCCTCTTCTATTCAAGAATAAGCTGTGGAGTGCAATGAGGTGTTTCCTTAATATCCTCTGTTCCAGGCTGAGCAGACAAAGTGACCTCAGCTGCTCCAGGTACGGCTCACTCTCTTTAAACGCTGTATGCAAAAAATATTTTTGTGTAAGCAACAGTGAAGTACCTGTGAGATCCTATATGATAATTAAAGAAAAGTAACTTTTCATTCAGGTATAACAACTACATCAATATATTCTATTGTCCTTACATAAATGACTGAAATTTTCTCACAGATGTAGGATTTCCTATGCCTGTTTAATGAAGATTACAATATACAAAGGTCATTGTATTTTTAATAATAATAATAATAATAATGTAATTAAGCATCTTTCAACTGAAGCTGTACTCAGAGGTATTCTCACTCATTTCTGAAGATTTTACAACAATTATTTGACCGTTTCCATCACCTGGTAACTATGAGACTAATCTGGATACTATGCTCCAATAACGTGCGTCCCACAAGAAAGATATTCGAAGAAATTTAGAGGAGATCAAAAGAGATGATTGGTGGCTCAGAGCACATGATATAGAGAAGTTGTGAGAGGACTTTGTACAGCCTTGAGAAAAGAAAGATAAGGAAGGAAACTGAGTCTTCAGCTACCTGATGAGAAGTGATGGAGAAGCAACTGCAAGACTCATCCTAAATGCAGAGCAAAAATACATAGTTCATCAGACACCAAGTAAAACAGGGATGGTCAAGCACTGGTACAGGTCACTTGGAGTCATGAAGTCCCTACACTTGCTGATATTCAACACTTGACTGGGCAAGGCTTTGGACAACTTGATTCAACTTAGAAGTTGGATGTAACTTTAGATCTCAAATTTGTTTCTGCTTTCAATGGGCATTGCACCAGACAATCTCCAGAGATCCCTTTCAACCTAAACTATTATACAATACTAGGATTTTTCAGAAAAGAATTTTATTTTGTCTTTTTAGCCTGAAGGATTAGACTTGGTAATTTATTTTTTTTTAATACAGAAATGTTATAAAATCACCTCATCTCCCCACCAAAACAAAAAAATATCTTTGTCACTGGAATTTAAAATCTGAAAATATTTCCAAGTTCCACTCAATGCCCCTTTTTTTCTTTAAAGATATATTTCTACACTATTATCACTGGTAGTAATATTTACATGCCACAGCAAAATATTCATAGAGACCAAAAAATTTTATAATAAAAAAATTGCAGAGGAGAAAAAAAAATCTCATCACTTCAGGCATTGTTCTGAGTCACTAGAAATATTGATATTCAAATTTTTCAACAATCCAGCCAAAATGAGGAAACAATGAAAGATTATTTGCATAAATTATATCCCACTAGGCTTAACATAAAATGTAAACCAAAGAAACAGTCTCCTGCAGAATGAGTTGCTTTTATGAACAAAGTTTTGCAGACTGTTTTACCAGTCAGTGAATTCCATTTCTGAACACAGTTACAAATTAACGATCATGCAGGTTTTGCACCATTGCTTTTCAGGAAAGCCAAAATCTCCCCAGAGAAACAGTGGCAAGTCAGATATTTGTAAAGCAGATGGAGCACTTCCCTTAATTCCCAGATGTCCTGAATCCAAATTTCCATAAATGAACTGGTGTAGAAAGAAGAGTGTTATCATGACCTATAGAAGCTTATTTCATCTATTGGCCAGTGCACACAGTATGTTTCTTTCTTTATTGAATGCTGTTCAATGCAGCCTATGGATTTTAGGGCCTTTCCCACATCCATGGGAGTTCATACTGCACCAATTCTGATGTGACAGTCAGCAATCACTGACTTCTGGGAAAAAACAACCTGCAAATAGAAAGTGCCAGCAGTGAAAATAAAAGTACGGACAGGAATGAAGAAGAGAAGAGCCTTAATGCATATCCACAGACTTGCAATCTAATGTAAGTGAGGCCTGTGTTATCTTTTGCCTTGGAGCTACGGACCCTTGCGGAGATACCAAAATCCCATTAGTGAACAATGATAGAAATAATCTGACTGCCTTTTCTCTCTCTCTCTCTTTTTTTTTTTTTTTTTTTTTTCCTACACTACGTCCAAATCCTCTCTTTTCCAGATTACAAAGGCTCCCCTTCTTGGTGAAGATAACATTTAATTGCCAATCACTTCCAGACCTACACAGGACACAACCTCAGTTTTTCTCAGAGATAGTTTAATGAACTTGTGTTTATCTCTTCATTATACCAGTCTACCCAGTGGTGGAAGAAAACACCTGGACACTGAGCTTAGCATGACATTTATGTTGGACCATTTTATGGAGCACTTCCAGAAAAGCTGGAGGAGTGAACTGTGTGAAGTAGGAATGACCTCTGCAAAAGCTCAAGCTATGTGGGGAAGAAGAAGGAGATGGTAGTCCTGATATGTCAGGGCTCCCTCCGTCATTTCCCAAAAGAGGCAAATCCACGGCTGAGGTGGTGACATTTAGCTCCATCTAACACAAAATTCTTCGCGTGAGTTTCCATGCACTCAGCCTGCTGTCAGTACAAAGTCTGGAGCTCTGCCACATGGGAAGCAGGAGTCATTTTTTCCCTACATTGGGAAAATCATTTTCCAATGAAATCATTTTCCAGAAACCAGAATTTCCCATGCTGCAGAGAAGAACATTAGCTGCATCTCTGCCATTCATTATTTTAAATAATGTAGAAATGAAAGGAGCTTAATATTCAGAATATATTTTTAAAAATTATTGCCATTTTAATTGCACAATATAAGCCACCTTTCTGTAGGTTGTTGCAGGCAAAAATTGAAAAAATAATGCATGCAATAGATATTTTAATTTAATATATGTTAACAGTAGAAAACAAACATCCTCATCTAAAAATAATGCAATGAGTCAGAAATACCAAAAACAGTGATGAAAAGAAAATAGCATTTACTGATGTTTTGTTTCATGGTTTGTTTTTCTTTTCTTGCATTAAGGATGAGTAGAAATACTCCTTTAAAAGGAAAAAAAATGTAAATCATTATCTATTTCTATTAGCTGGTAAGTCAGAAAAAACTTAAACTGTTATTGCTATGGGATAAAAGGAGAATGGTCCAGATTCAAAGCGGAATATTAAAGAACATGGTAAAAAGGACCTCTCTGATTTTTGTGTTTTAATAGATTCATTATAATTAAGCAAAAAAAAAATAAAAAGACCTGTATTTGGAAAATCGTAACTCAAATGGGCCAAAGTCAAACTGCTGCTTTATTAGCTTAAAATACACTGCAGAGAGAGAGAAAGTGTAGAGTTGGTGTCAAATGCTGCTGGCGTTCTGTCACATTTGTAATTCTTAATTTACATATATGCACCTCCTTGCACTTTATGAGTGTGGAGGTCAATTTTTGCAAGCATAATTATACATTTTACTGAAAAAATGTGTTAAGCTATTAAGGCAAAATGAAGATGTGAATAATAGAGCATGACAACTAGATGCTCTATTAAAGGATAAGTAATAAAATTTAGGATCTGAAAATCTTGGCTCATTTAGAAAATTGTTGATGCCAAGAAAAAATTATTTGACTTAATAAAATCAAAGGTAATAGGAATTATGGAATTCTGTAGCATAACTGGGGGGGGGGAAAGTGTGTGAAGCTCATGCAAAATAATGTGAAGTAAGCATGAAGAAAATGTTTCACAAAGCAGAGAAACTGATACATATCTCTGAACAGCCAGAGAAGGAGTGGGGGGACTTTTAGGGGCCACTTTTCAAAACCTGCAAGGAGGTAAACAAGAAGACAAACCCAAGCTCTTTATTGAGATACTTCATGGGAGAATAGACAACAGTCATCAGCTGAATTGGGGAGGATCCATCTGGACATAAGGGGAAAAAAAACCACTACAAAGTTATAATTAAGAATTACAACAGGGTTATTTACAGGTTCACAGAAGTTACTTGATCTCAGTCCTTTAAGGTTTTCAGAACGTAATTGGATACCCTGCTCTGATTTCAGTGCTGACCCTACTTTGAAGAACAGGTTGGTACAGAAACCTCAGGAGCTTCCTTCCACTTCAGCAGTTCTGTGACAGATATGATCATGGTGAAAAGTAAAAAACACACTGAAATTTCTGTACTGAAAAAAGTAGATGTAAACCAAGTATCTGTGTTGAAAATGGAAGTAATACCAGTATTTATAGCCACAACTTCTAAAGCACTTCTCATAAATTGTAAATAAGCTCTGTGCCTGAAAGAAGAAATAAAAATTAAAGGTCTGCATCTGAGATGCTGGTTGAGGAGTGAGTGTTTATGCAAATTAATTCCCATATATTCATAATATAACTGTAGCATTTTTATTGACTTAAAAAAACTTTAATAGCCACTAAAATCTTACAGAGTGAGAGAAAACATGAATAATAAGCAATTCAAAAACCATTTTATTTTTTAAAGAAATTAAGTAAAGATGAATTTAGATCTGAATAGCTTTTCAACTCAAAGCCCATTCACAAATTCAAAATGAAATTATCTATAAACTCTTATATCCTTTGGAAGGATATTTAAATATATTTCACTGTTTAAGTAATTTCTCCATAGCACATGGATCAGCTATTTTGGGTACCAGCATCTATCTGACCTGGAAAATAAGGAACACCAATTTTGTCATAAGCATGAAATTATATGAGGATGCCAGAAGTATAAAATGTGATGTCATGAAAAATAAAGGGTATTGCTCACAAGCCATAGAAATCAATGAATCACTACAGTTTGGTGTTTTCAGAACATAAAGCATAATGGAGTATGTAAGCAAGTCTGGATGAATCAAGTGGTGTCTGCTCTGTAGGGCTTCATACAGTTATAACCAGTTGCTGCTTTGACTCCAATGTCACCTGGACTAATAGAACAGAATTAGTGACGATGCCTCATTGCCTCTGATAGTTTTGAGAAAAAGGGCAAAATATGTTTTTATATACCAGGCATTCCAAGTCTTTTACAGAGAATTCTGAGAGTAAGAACACTAGTTACAACAGCAGTTCCACAACTTAATGTAGTTCACACACAATGTTTTGATCACCGTAATCCGTTCTACTGTAAAACTTGATACTCATTATTAAGATAAGTTCTTTCTGTCCAAATACCACTTGTTCAAGTAAACAAAAGAAACTTTGTATACCTTTTGGCCAAAAGGATGATCTGAATAGCTGAATTGTTTCATGATTTTAATAGAGAATTAGGATTGATAATTAGCATGTGTTAACGATTCAAACAAAACAAAACAAAACAAAAAAGCAAGCAACAAGTTAACCTCTAGATTCACATTAATAATGTTAAACCTAAATGGATAGTTATAACTATTAAAAAGTCCATACCTAGACACACTTTTCAGATAAACTGAAAGTTTTTTATCTATTCTTATATTAAGCAACTAATACCAGATTCTCATATTGAGTTTAAATTCTCTTGTCTAACATCTGCAGCTGATGTTCATATTAGGAACTTTTAGGAACCTTATATTCACAGAAGAATATAAAAACTGCAGAGCACTATGAGAAGGATCATAAGAAGTATATTGGTATATCTGCTTCTTCTTCAGAAACTTAGAAAAAGCCCAATGATAGAAACTAAAGATTTTCATTTGAACATAAATTAAAGACAAGTGTTGCTAACTGCTTGACCTAGATCTTATGAAAAACAGACCTTGTGACGCCTGTTTGCGTCTTCTGTTGAGCGTATGACTTTGGCTGACAAAGATAATTGCCAAAATGTAAAATATTCAGTCTCTGAAAGGGTATTACATATGAACCAGTTAGAAAATTATCACTATTAAATAGCATTAAAGCATAAATTTAACAGAGAAAGAACCAGCTAGACAATAAATATAAAAAGTAGTCAACAGTGGAGCAACATGATTCAAATGAAAATGTCTCTAACGTAGATTCGTATCTATAGGCGCATGAAATCATTTGAGATACATAAAAGCACTTCAGAGAAAAATTTTGGATGACATAAGGATTAGTGTGGTTAGGAATACTGAAGACTGAGCTGTAGATGTCCATTCCCCAAAAGGGGACAGGATTCCACGACAAAATAGAAGTGCCTACTTTGTGGATATTTTTGGATATCTGGCCCACTATTTTTTTTAACCTAATTTTTTTAGCAAAAGGAGAGAAATAGGCACTACTAGACGTCGATGGCAATTCAGATTAGTAACACCCTAAATGTGCCTATTTCTTGCCTCTGATTGTAAAGAAAACACAGGCTTACTCACAAAATTAGCTGAAAGTACTCCTATTCAATATTTTTTCTCAATACAAATAAGTTTTATATTTAGAACTAAAGAAAACGGGTAAAGTCTACAGAAAGAGGGGTTGAATATCAGACAAGAGGGATTCTGGAAATAAGTGCAGTCCTGTGATAAACTCCTACTATGTTTATGAAACACAAAAACCGTGACAAACTGGACATAAACCAGCAATGTGGACATGCAGCTCAGAAGGCCATCTGCATCCTGGGCTGAATCGAAAGCCATGTGGCCAGCAGGATGAGGGAGGTGATTCTGACGCTCTACTCCACTTTGTTGAGACCTCATCTGGAGTACTGCATCCAGCTCTGAGGGCCCCAACATAGGGAGGACATGGACCTGCTGGAGTGAGTCCAGAGGTGGCCACAAAAATGATCAGAGGGCTGGAGCATTTCTGCTATGAGGACAGGCTGAGAGCTGGGGTTGTTTACTCTTGATAAGAGAAGGCTCCAGGGAGACATTCTTGCAGTGTTTCAGTATGTGAAGGGGACTTACAAGAAAGATAGAAATAAGCTTTTTACCAGGGCCTGTAGCGACAGGACAAGGGGCAACAGTTTAAAAGAGTAGGCGTAGGTTGGAGATCAGAAAAAAAAATATGATGAGGGTGGTGAGACATTGGAAGAGATTGACCAGAGAAGTTGTGGATACCCCATCACTAGAAATGTTCGAGGCCAGGTTGGATGGGGCATTGAGCAAGCTAGTCCGGTGGAAGTTGTTCCTGCCAATAGCAGGGGTGTTAGAACAAGGCTTTTTTTAAAGGTCCCTTCCAACCATACCAATTCTATGACTCTATGATTCACTGCTTATTTTGGGAAAATGCAACTTAATTGAAGAGCAATAGACCCATTTAGTAGCAAAGGAAGCAATTTTACTTCAGTAAAGTAACAGCAAAGACCGAAGTGTACAGAAGTCCAGTAAAAACTTGCTATGAAGAATATAGGTGGATATATGAGCAGTGTTAGGTTATGTGATTATCTGCACAAACGCAAAAAGCACATGGAACAGTGACAAGTGGGGAAACCCTTGAGTTTGCATCCGAGGAGAATTTTAGATTTTAAGATCAGGAAGATTTGCAAGAACTTCCATGGAGATACAGAAGATGGAGATCACAATTCAGTAGGTAGAAGTCTCCCTCCTCTATGAGTACTAGACTGGTACTTGATGTAAAGTTAAGGACAGTATCATAATTCTGTATATTAACATTGTTAAAATAAATTAAAGGAATTTTCTGAAAGGTTAGGAATTTTAATCTTAGTATCCTGGGTAATACTAATTTAAAATTTAAATTTCGTCAGTTGATTTTCCTGGCAGTTTCACTTATTTTTGCTTCTTGTTATGAGTTACATGCACTGTTCAAATAGCTGATTGACTCTTCCTCAGATAACTGTCAGATGTTTTTCAGTGCCTGGAAAAGTTTTCTATATATACTTATGTATCTCTAAATTCTTGTGCTGATGACATCATGTGTTAGTATGCACTAACTCAGAGAGACAGAAGCAGATTTCAATTGCATCATTGTGAGTGAGGAGGTAGCCAGCCAAAAAAAAGTGTGAATTTAAATTCCACAAGGGTATTAAAATTGTTGAATTTAATGAAATGACAACAGAAATTAATCATAGAATCATAGAAGGGTTTGAGTCAGAAAGGACCTTAAAGATCATCTAGTTCCAACCCTTGTGCCATGGGTGGAGACAATTTCCACTAGACCAGGTTACTCAAAGCCTCATCCAAGCTGGCTTTGAACACTTCAGGGAAGGGTGCATCTACAAGTTCTCTGGGAAGAGAATGCATTAAGATTGATCACGTACTTGTGAATCTTCCTTTGTTAATTCTTTTTTTATTGTCTATTGATTACAGAGACTAGCTAATGGCAATCCAGAAAATTTAGTGTAGAGATTTTCTCATTCTATGGATACTGAAAAAGAATATCTGCCAAGAGAGGTGACTGAGAATAAACAATAATTTCCTGGTTCTCCAGTCTGTGCTTCCAAAGATAAATCATTTCAGCAGAAAAACACAACAACCCTTCCCCTAGCTGATGCCACCACCCACTCTGGGAATCGAGTTACATATCCCTCTCCACTGACTGCGTGCCACTAAGAGATGATCCATTTTCTTCTTTTATAGCTTGCCAGAATTCATTAAGAAGAGTTTTTCCTTCCACTGATTCTCAAAAAATCAGTCCTTTGAGCTTCACGCAGAAATATATATATATATAATGGATACACCAAGAGCTCATAATATTCTTTACAAGTGATATTTGCTTCTGAAGCATTCAGGCCATTAAAGTGAAAGCAAGATTATTTAAGGATAAAGGACAAATTTTGTTTATGAACTAATAAATGGTTTCAATAGAGAGAAAAATATGACAGTAAAGCTAATAATTATAAGCCATTTTAAATGATAATTAAATATTATTAAATAATTGTAATAAAATAATTAAGAATTATTATTAAATAATATATTTTGTAATAATATTATAATAATTGCAATATCTTTTCTAAGGAAAAAAATTATGAAGAATAAAGATCAGGAAAAATGAGAGATAAAAAGGAGATGAATACAGAAAATGCACCCATCTGGGTAAGGTTTGACATCAGGAAAAGCAAACAAGACTGAAGGAATACATGTTCTCAGGTATAATGACACATAATATAGATATCTACTATAATGAACATTTCAGTAGCTGAGGTTGGATTCTAATTTCCGTGCTATTCTCTACTCTTTCAGTTACTTGTAACATTCTATTTCCTTTTGGAAGCACGACATTCTTTCTCTCTAACACATTAAGAAAGTTCCTCTCACTAATATCTTCTGAAAGTGTTTCACACAGGTGGAAGATCCTTTCAGAAATCACAGAATCGTCACACCAAATGAGAAGAATTTTTTTCCAATTCTACAAATATTTTCAGGGTATAAGATTAATATTTTCATTTCTTGTGGCCCATAGAATAGTTATGTATATAAACTATGCTAAAATACCAGGGAGTATGGAGTTATTAATTACCACAGTGGTTTTTCAGCATTATGTTCCTCATATATCCACATTAAAAAAGTAGTCTCAGTTTTTCTAGCAGCAGCAGTAAAAGCAGGATACAATGTGGCATCCTGAGGAGACCAATGGCCTAGACACACTGAAGGCTGGAAGGAAGTTGCTGTTAGAATATACTATGCTTATGAAAATGATCTGAAAAGTGTTAAAACTTTATTCCCATGTTTTGGAGTAGGGAACCACATGGAGTTTTTGATATATTATATAAATTGGTCTAGCCACTAGACTGAGAAGCTGTATCACTGGTTAAATCTAGAAATCTCACTAAAGTGAATATTAAATCCTATCTCTTCATCAATTCACCCAGTGAGTACAACAGTACTTACTCCCTCTTTGGGGAATTGGTGGTGTGTGGTTTTTATGATTTTTTTTTCAATATGAACAGACAGCATTCACAAGTGATACATTCTGAGCGCCTTCCCAGGATTAAAAAGAAATAGTTAGTCCGGCTGAGATTTTGTAGTTGATCAAAATCTTACTCAGAGACAGAATGACACTAAGAGAGAGCAGAAATTTCAAATTAGATGCTCATAAAACACACCGCTGAGTTGCTTTGATATCTTCTCAATGTAGGGGCTAAGATGAATATTGCTGTTTGAACATTTTAATGCATATTAATGTGTCTTTTCTGACAAATTTGGACACCATCGCTCACCCTCCTTTCATAATATATGCAAAGGTGTCAAAGAATATATAAATATGTAAATATAAAAAAGAATATTTTAATGTACATTTGTAAATATATAAAAGAACACAAAATGTACAGGGCATCTGCACATGTATAATCAATGTAAAAATTAACTGTCAATTTAGCTGACAAAAATCTGAATATATCAGTATTTCAACATAATGATACCAATTGCCTGAGTAAGCACAAAAGGGATTAATAGGATTTTGTCACAAGTTTTTGTCATGAGTCTGTTATAATCAACGTTTATTGTTATTTTAGTTATGGTTTTTGAAACCAAAAAAAATGCAGTAATACCCAAATGCAACTAAATGAAAAACAGTTTGCTCTCAAGAAGAATAAGGAGATGAACAATAAACATACTTAATCTGGGAAGATACTTTCATCAAAATTTAAAGTATAATTTCTAAGGAAGATGAAAACCTCAAATATTGCCCAGCAGTGGAGCAGTGGAACAGATTAAACAGTGTGCATCTGGCTAAAAATGTAATGTGTTTAACAAGGCATTAAATAGAAATTCCAATAGAAGTTCCATTTAGTTAAAATATTTTAGTACATGGGATATGTGAACTCATTTCAAGTTATTAGACCAATTTTCATTAGCAGACACTATATCAGTATGCTTTGGAGTGCTAGAAAAGAATTACTCTGACTCCTTTTCTGCATCTGTATAGAATTTCAAGTCAGAATTAGCATTCTTTTTTTAACCTCTTCACTTTCACAATATGCTTTCACCCAGGTGAAATATATTGTTTTTTCCAAGCTGAACATCAGCAATTCTAAAATGAATCAAGAATGCTGTATGCTAACTAGTCATATGAGATGCATGAATGGGCAAGTAAAAGCTATGGAGAGTCAATTTGTCCTGGTCAGTGATGTGGGGAGGGAATTGGCTCTCTTTGCTCAGTGCCAGCACAAACCCGTAACAAAGCTGTGCTGTACATGGCATTGCTGTCATCTGTGGCTCCAGTACACAGTTTCCTCCAGGAGATTACTGGGCATGAGACATTTAACATTTCCTGAATATTTTTTAAACAAAAAAGTTATTCTTTCTAAGGACTCATAAGTTATTTTGAACAGAAACAGAGGTGCAGCAATCACGAAGTCAATACTGAAGTCAACTCTACTGAATTTTGGAACAACCAATGTCAACATATTAATACAAGATGAAAACAGAGGACAAGACTAGAATTTGCCATCAATTGGAAGGCCTTAATGTCACTTTACATATAAAGTATGAAAATCTTAAGCTTTTTGACAGCAGTGACTGATTTTAAGTGAACAGTTTATAGCTGTAACATAGCAAAGCTGCAGTATTCAGCAACACTTCCCTGAACCTAGTTTAGTGGACAGTGTAATATTTGTGCTTACTCCACAAAGCTATTTATACTTCCTTCATGTTAAATACACGAAGACCCATAAAAGATTGCTTTTAACCTGTGGGACATTCCTACATCTAAAAATACACTTGTTCACCTGGTAAATCTGTATTTAAAGCCAGTTTCCTAAAATTAAATTAGATTAAAACTGAATTCTTTTTTAACACACTGGCACCACTTGTCCCAAGCCTTTTATTATTTTTCATCATGATGAACTGCAAGAGATTTGAGGCACTGTTTTCTGAATATGTCTTCTACAAATATGGTTTCATAATAGGTAACCCCTGCTTAGCTTTGTCCCTTCACATTTCTTACTACAGTAAGAAAATCATCCAGAATCTCTTCCTGCAAAAAATAAGAAATACAGAGCACAAAGACGAACTAATATAAAATCCATTACTTTTTTTATGAAGTTGACCCATTTTTTTTCTCAAGTTACTTCTGAATTTCCTTCTTCTGAACATACTATGTTATGCTATTAGATCTACAGACAGCCTTGGCATGTTAGGTATATACAGTACCATGCATATTTATGACACTTAGCCACAATAAACAGATGGCTTGTGCACAAACGATGTCATTTTGTGCTCAACAATTCACAAGAGTCTGGAAAGAGGAAGATGTTTCACAATGGTTAGAACTGTTGGTCAACAGCTGCATTTAGCATCTGTCAAGAAAGCAAATGATCTGAGCTTTGTTTAGCCTAAGACATGCAGTTCAAATAATCCATACGGTAAAATCTTTTCCCATAATTTCCATTGCCATTTAATTCTTCATTTGATTTCAAATTCTCAGATCTCTAAATGAAGTGCAGTAGAAAATTTCATAAACATAAACTTGTAATAAGGATGTATTACAATGCAGATTAGATGATATCTAGTAGCTAGGTTTTAATAAGAACAAATTTTCAGTTGCTTAGTTTACTAGTTTCAAATGCACAAAATTGATTATCGGATAAAGTTCATGTCACAGTTTTCAAAACACATTTTGCTTTGCTTTTTTATTTTAATAGAAAATTCCTCAGTAAAAGGTCCTGGATTATTCTGCATTATTTCTCCTTTCATCCAGTGACTGTCCCAAGTAAAGACAGTAGAAGACTGAATCCCAAATTTGCTCTCTCCCATCAGAGTAATTACACTGAACCAAGCAACTCCTTTGCCAGTATAAGGTTATATACTGATTTTTCTATAGAACAGCCAATCTCTACATAATCAACAGAAAGCAACAATCTAATTTAGGAGTGTCTCTGACAATGCTCTGCAAGCTTGTGAAGATACATATTTCTCTCAAAATTCTAAGAACTTTGGCCCAACGTGCACTTGGATAATCACCTGTACCAAAAATTTAGAAAGAAAAAAAAAAGGCAGAAGCAGCTCATCAAGTTATTCTGAGGGAATAATTTAGTTGGTTTGTAAATATATTATACTGCTATAAACCCACTGTTTTGGATACTGCAGATTGTTCAATAATGTTAAATGCAAGAAAGTCTGGTGTTAAGCATGTGACACCTCTAAACTTCCTATAAATGCCTGCAGGACATTGTAATATGGAGCACTATGACAAAGCTGTGTCTTATTTTAAATATTTGTTTCACCATCCAAATACGCAATCATAGGGCTTCATGCTATTTTGTCCTAGAAGTAACTTAGAAATGCTGAAATATATTTACTTGTAGCAATTTCTGAATGTACTGCAATAGTCCATTTCCTTATGTTCACTTAGCCTGTGCACCAAAACCAGACCCACTGAAAAGAAAAAAAAGTTGCTGTCAAGGACATGTGTTCTCATGTGCATTTAAAAATAGGAATTAGATCAGTTTTGAGTTCTTCAGTTCACTGCTTTGATAATGAATTCTTTGGGTTATTTAACCAGAATATAAGATGCCTGGCCATGCTTGTAGTTAAAAAGCAAACTGGTTTAAGAGAGCTGAAAATTCATAGAACATCAGAAACAAAAATGTCCTGTACATTCATTTTTCAGAAACAGTCCATTTGCGTGAAAATGTGGAGTCCTCACTTACAAAGCCTACTTTTTACCTTGAGCAATTAATTATTTGGAAAAAAATAAAAAATATAAAAAATAAAGACTTATATCATGAAAACTTAAGAAGGACAAGTTATACAACACACACCACTTGAGGGCATAGAAAACTTCTGTTTGCCTACTAACATAGACTTTAAGCCAGAATGAAAAATATATGTTTTGCTGCAGTTTATGAGTCTCTTTGTGTCATATCACAGAATATGCCAAGCTGGAAAGGACCCTCAAAGATCGTCGAGTCCAACTCTTAGCCCTGCATAGGACCATTCTCAAGAGTCACGCCATATGCCTGACAGCATCATCCGAACACTTGAAATTTGTCAGACTTGGTGCTGTAACCACTTCAGTGGGGAGCCTGTTCCAGTGCCAGCCACTCTCTGGTTGAAGAACCTTTTCCTACTATCTAACCTAAACTTCCCCTGACACAACCTCAGGCCATTCTCTTCTGTTTTGTCACTGGTCACCACAGAGAAGAGATCAGTGCCTGCCCCTACTCCCCTCTCAAGGAAGTTGTAACAGCAATGAGGTCTCTCCTCAGTCTCCTCTTCTCCAGGCTGAATAGACCAAGTCACCTCAGCCGCCTCTCATATGGCTTCCCCTCAAATCCCCTGAGCATCTTTATTGCCCTCCTTTGGACACTCCAATAATTTAATATCTTTGTTATATTGTGGAACCCAAAACTGCCACAATATTCAAGATGAGGCCACACCAGTGCAGAGCAGAGCACAGCACGACAATCCCCTCCCTCGACCAGCTGATGAAGCTTTGCCTGATGTCCCCCAGGACAGCGTTGGCCCTTCTGGTTGCCAGGGCACTGGTGACTCATGTTCAACTTGCCCTTGACCAGGACCCCCAGGTCTCTTTCCATGGCACTGCTTTCCAGCATCTCATTCTCCAGTCTGTATGTATATCCCAGGTTGTCCCATCCCACGTACAGAATCCATCACTTTTCCTTGTTGAACTTCATATGGTTGCTGATTGCCCAGTCCTCTAATTTGTCGAGGTCCATCTGCAGGGCCTCCCTGCCTTCAAGGGACTCAACAGCTCCTCCAACTTTTGTGTCATCTGCAAACTTGCTTAGTATCTCTTCAAGTCCTGAGTCCAAGTCATTTTTGAAGATGTTGAAGAGCACTGGGCCTAAGGTGGAGCCCTTGGGAACTCTATTGGTGACAGGTCACCAGTCTGATATTACCCCATTCACTGTTACTCTCTGTGTTCGACCGGCTGACTGCTCATCCACTCTATGATATGCTTATCCAAATGTGTGCCGGATATTTTGGACAGAAGGATACTGTGAGACACAGTATTAAAAGCTTTACTGAAAGACAAAAAGATTACATCAACTGGCCCCCTTTGATCAACTATGTCAGTTACCTTGTCATAAAAGGAAATCAGGTTTGATAAGCCGGACCTTCCTCTCAGGAAGCCATGCTGGCTATGACTGATGACAGTGTTGTCTCAGATGTTTTTCGATACCTCCCAGAATAATCTTCTCCATAACTTTACCAGGCACTCGTGACACACCAGATCAGCTACTATTGTTGTTTATAGGGTTGGAATCAGCTAGTGTCTGTGTCTGTATGTTGGGGGAGGGCCAGGCCTGCAGTCTCACAGAACTCACACGTCTACAGCCCTGTGGTAGCATCAGGCTCATGAAGAGCACGTGGTAAGGCTGTCATTCCAAAGGCCAGACTGGGACCCCATCCACACTGTGCCCCCCGGGACCCCCGACCCAGACTCTGATTGGATACACTGCATCTCACTCCAGCCCAGGGCTACAGAGTGGTCAGTGAACTGGATGTCCTGCCTGGGAGAGGTGGCCATGCTGGCCAGACCACATAAATAGAGCAGCACAGCCTTCCATTTTTTCTTTCTCTCCCTTTTCCAGCCACTGTCATGTGAGCCAGACTTCCAGACCACTGGCAGTAACTATTTTTCTCTTACTCTGTCTCTTTCTTTACTCCTGTTTCTTCTCTCTCTTTGCTTCTATGTCTTTCTCTTAATCTCTTTTCTTTTTTTACCCTTTCTTAATCTACTTTGGATAACTTAAAACCTATGGGTCATATTTTACTAAGCTGCTGTGAGGTGCTTTGTGATGGGTGTTTTTATGAAATTTTTCTGACTTGGTTGCGTGTTATCCCTGTAAAACATTTGGCAAAATGTTTTATTTTCCCACTAAATTAAAAAAATCTCTTGGGAAAGCATGTCACCATCTTCTTTTTAATGAACTAAAGGCTTTTCTAAAGTTTGTTAGGCAAACTTTAAAGCCTTAAATAGACTTTTTAAAGTAATATTTCTAGTTAAGCTTGTGGCTTCGAGTTTGGGGTGTTACAGCACTTAAGTCAGACTGACAGGCCTGTAGTTTCCAGGGTCCTTCTTCATGCCCTTCTTGAAAATTTGGACAACATTTGCCAGCTTCCTGTCAGCTAGGATTTCTCTGGATTCCCCAGACCGCTCAAAAATCATTGAGAGAAGTTTTGTGATGACATCAGCAGCTCTTCGAGGATTCTGGGATGAATCCCATCAGGTGCCATAGTAGGTATCCAGCTGGAGCAACAGATCCTGCACAATTTCAGGGTCGACTGGGAGTTGATCATTACTACAGTCATGGTCCTTCGGCTCAGGACACTGAAACCCTCTTGATCTGTCATCTATGTTGAAGACAGGTGCAAAGGAAGTGTTAAACACTTCTGCCTTGTCCCTTTTCCTGATTGTGAGGTAACCATCTTCAGCCTGTTATGAGCCGAGGATATTTATATATGGGCAGTCTCATTCATATATTTGAAAAAAATCCTTTTTTTTGTCCCCCACACTTCTGGCCAGACTCAACTCCAACTGAGCTTTGACTGCAGGAAGTTTCTCCCTGCAGTGGAAAGCAGCATCTCTGAATTCTTCCCGTGTCATTTGACTTGCTTCCACTGGCATGCACCTTACATTTCTGCCTTATCTGAAAGAGAAGATCCCTGTTCAGCCAATCCAGCCTTCTGCCTCACCTTCTTGACTTCTGACATTTGGGAATTGCCTGCTCCTCTACCCTTAGGAGGTGATGTTTTAAAATCGACCTGCCCTGATGGGCCCCAGGGGATCTTGTTTCCTAATTCCTTGAGTAGCCTGAAGTCTGCTCTCCTCATGTCCAGAGTTGAGGTTTTGCTAGCACTTTCCCTTCAGTCGAGAGAGATTTTAAACTCAATTACTTTGTGGTTGCTGTGGCCAAGACAGCCACCAATCTACACTGAGCTCCTGAGATCCATTCTGTTTTAAAGTAGAAAATCAAGGAGGGCACCTTTCCAAGTTGGCTGCCTTAGGACCACTATGTTGCCATCCAGGTTTTTTAGCAATCTTCTGGCCTGGGGTGTACCAGCTGTGTGATGCCCCAGTTGGTTTCTGGCAAGTTGAAGCCCTCTATAAGGACAATATCACCCAAGCAACTTCTAGGACTAAGATAGCATGGTGTTTTTATATACAGTATCTTGATGTTATGAAGTTGCACCCTCAGTGACATCAGTAAGATATAAAAGAAAATTGTAATATGATTATGCCAACAAGGACTTGTTAGGGGAAGAGAAGGCAAAGTTACTAGAAAAAGTAGCCTGGCACTGTAGGTGTGAAAATGAAACAAAGGAAACAAAAAGCTAAAGAGTTGACAGAGGTGTGTCTGAAAAACAGAGGATGAGATTTTAAGTTTTGGACCTTACAATATTCAGTTTTAGTCTATAATTTTGCTCTTCTGAATCAATCTGTAATAAATTACAATTAAAGTCACAGAATAGAATTTATAGAATTATAATTTGAATTGGAATAGACCTGGCACTATGTCTTCTACTTTGAGAACGAGTCAGAGTATAACTAACTTCAAAGTTAGAGCAGGTGGCTCAGGGCCTATATTATTTTAGAAATCATTTAAGGCCCTTATTATTTTAAACCTTCAAAATGAAGTTTGAAAACTTTCTCTCCAGAAGTTTGTGTGAGGTTCAAGCTCAGTGCCAATTTAAGTTAAGAGCAATAAGCAAAATGTAAGAATCTGGTTATTGGGAATTTAGTGTTATGAGCTAAACTGCATATTTTTAATGGGACAAAGGCTTTCAGAGGTCACCAGAAGGGGAAG
Organism: Serilophus lunatus; assembly: GCA_013399895.1. Classification (NCBI taxonomy): domain Eukaryota; kingdom Metazoa; phylum Chordata; class Aves; order Passeriformes; family Eurylaimidae; genus Serilophus; species Serilophus lunatus. The sequence continues at coordinate 289,449 of VXBA01005694.1, read as the reverse complement.
AAACCCTTTGATTAAAGGAAAGAAATTAAGAATGGCTGTATTTTGCTTGCAACTGCAAGGTAATTAATATGTAACTGTGAAAAGTTTTGTCTGTCAAAAAATTAACTTCCATTTTCAAATTCTTATGGCCAAAGAGAGATATAACTACTCTTAGATAAATAGAATATAATTGTGTATGTGTGTAAAGATCTAAGCCAACTCATTCAATGATAATTAACTAAAGGCTTATGAAGCAAAGCAGCTATGCATATTCTGTCTGTCAAAAACATAATATGGCTTGTAGAAAACCAGACCATAGCAAAAGTATAATTTTCCCAGTTCTCTGGGTTTTCTCTGTTTGAATTAGACATCTGAGGACATTTTAAGTTTTATTTAGTAGATTTGGAATAAAGTATGTGTTTGGCTCATATCAGGATGCAGAACATAGAAAGGTCTCTAAATTGTCTGTGCTTAATGGAATTCAAATTTGAGGTTTGAAATTTCTACAATGTTTAGATATGGATTAAACTAAACTCATTCTTCATTTGTAATTTCATCAGTAACAATGTTGTTTGTAAGCAAGAGAAGTTCTGCTTTTTTGTTATTGAGGGTTGAGTGCAAAAGGCATTGCAAAAAAACCTCTCTCGTGGTAAAAGCTGAAGCCAGGTAAGTTAATTGATTTACCCATAATTTTAACCTGCTTCTTTTTGTTCTCTAAAATTCCCGAAGTTACCTCCTAATTCTTATATCTCTTTTCAATACTTTACTGAAAAACTATCTGAATAAAAATGTTTTTACCTAGATTCTGATACTGAGACAAAATTTTAACCAACCATTTTCTTCTTAGACACTCAATGTTATGGTAAGGTCTACATTTCTATTGCACAAAGAAATAAAAAATTACTATTTTATACGAGTTTCCTTGACACACAACTCTACTGTAAAGATAATAATTTTATCATGATCACTTCTACCCTGGGAAATCCTTTTTCAAATAGCATACAAAAAAATTCCAATTGGAGCTGTTAAGATACTATAAACTGTTTATGTAAACAGTCAAAAGGATTTGAGTTAGCTACAGAAAGTGCATATATTACTAATAATATTAAACACACTGTTTATATTTCACAATTTCCTTTTGCTCTTCTGAATTGGTAATTTGCAGAGTGAAGTAAAGAGAAAAATAATTTCAATTCCTTACTTGGAAAATGCATACATGGAAAAATTAAGTAGGACAGTTGACTGAGTCAGCAGGCATCAATGTAAATTAAAGACACATAGAAGTACATTTTAAGATACAACATGCTTCTGTTTTCAGAATATTATACCATTTCAATAACTTTTATCTTAAGATACAAATTGGATTATGGCTAATTTCTGAATTTATGCTCAGAGCTAAAAGAATTACTTCAATCATTCCCAATGGAAGGAGATATCTGAACTCTCTAATTTTAATAAATAATAACATTTTAATTTGTTTAATCAGGATGACATCTCCAGAAGCAAAAATATTCCTATGTTTCTTAGGGAAAATTACCTTTAGCTGCAAATGTTCGAAAATATCTGAAACGACTGCGAATTCAGATTATGACTGCAGGCTCCCAAAGTTTTCAGAAGCTAGGTTTCTCAGCTCCTTACTTCAGTGTAATGATGACTTCACAAAATTATTTGAAGATTGTCCAAAAACTTAGAAGATTACAAAGATTGCCAATTTTTGAATCTTTGGCCTCAGAAGTGCTGGATCAATCTTTCAGGGCTGGGAAGCACCTGTAGATGTCCTGATAACCAGCTGCTTATTCAACCTATGTTTACTGTAGGATCATAGAATCTTAGAACCATTAAGGTTGGAAAAAACCTCCAAGGTCATCAAGTCCAAACTTTCAGCTAAATAGGAGCATGCCCACTAAACTGTATCACAAAGTGCCATGTCAACTCATTTTATGAACACTTCCAGGGATAGTGACACCACCACTTCTTTGGAGCAGCCTGTTTCCATACTTAAGCACTCTTTCAGTGAAGAAATACTTCCTAATACTCATCTGTATCTCCTCTGGTACAACTTGAGGCCATTTTCCCTTGTCCTGTCACTAATTGTCTGGGAGAAAAGGCTAAACCCTACCTGGGCACGACCTCCTTTCCAGTACTTGTAGACAGAAACTATATATAAACAATCAGAAAACCCCAAATGACTCAAGTAAGCAAGTTGTCATGGAGGTAAGAGGGCTTCAGCCCCATCCAGAGAAAATTGATATAAAAAAAAAGGTAATAAGGATAAACAAATTTTCTCTCCTTTCAAAAGGTCTGACTTCTTTACACTAATATAAGCCATCTTTCATCCAAGTTGCTAATGTACATTTCCCTGTTTCTTTGAGGCAGATGGTATAAGGACTACAGATGATCCCTCTGGATGTGGTTACCTCCTGGAGGAAGAATGGAGCTGATTCAGCAGTGCAATGAGGCTAGGGGTTACTCCAGAAACCTGAGCTAGTGGATGAGCAGGTCCACACAATGGCTCTACAGGACGCCAAGGGAATTTAAAGTGACACAAATATTCAGCATTTTTGGCTTTGCTTTCCAAGAATGCTGCAAGTACCTTCAGCAACTCCATAGGTACACAGATACCTCTTGGAGCCCTCAAAATTGTACAGAAGTGAGACTGAAGTCAACATCATCTCAGAAAATAATTGAACAAACAACAAGTGAATAGCCTCCATGGCAAAGCTTTACCTAATCTTTGTTAAAATATTTTAACTAACCACCCCTAGTTTCTAAAGTTTATATAATGAAAATGACAACTGACCCAGCACCACAGAGTACAACTCTAATTAACAGGAGACTTTTCTGAGAAATGTCTGTTCTGCCTTGGGGAACAATGTAGGTCACACCACCAATTAAAAGCAGAACAAACTCTTCATTGCCTTGGTAACATTTAACCCCAAATCATTTTGTTGCTGTAAATCAAACAACCTATGTTGCATTATATTACAGGAGTGAAAAAAACAAAGAATAACTTATTTCAAGCTCTATCACTTACTTTACCCCACAGAACATGGGCAAGAAATATGGAATACTGATGTTACAACTATTTTCCTCAGCTTTGTGGAGCAGAATTACTATCTATATATTCAGTTTTCTTTTACATAATCTGCATATTGATGTTTGACCTCTGCAGGAAAGCACATGAGAATTACTTAATTGATGATTAAAAACTGCAGTTACCTTTGCTGCTGACTGCAAAGGGGACATCAGATTGTTTAAGACTCCAGACCTTTTTTTTTTTTTCAATAGAGTTTTGAAGCTCTACTGAACACTCTTCTGTGGAGGAAAGTGGAATATAGGAATAAATCGCTTTAAATGTATCTACAGGGTTTGCTGCAGAGATTTTACCTACTTCCATTTCTGATAGTATAAGAAATATCAAGGATGACTGTCAATATACTCTACCCAAAAATTTAAGGACTTTCTTTTAAAAGAATTGTCCACAAATAATATCCCTTTTTAAGATCAGTAAAATCCCTGTTTTTAACAACAATTTTCAGCAGAATTCGAGCTATAGGAGAAATCCTCTCAAATGTTGTTGACCTTTGTGTTTGCTCATCTAGAAATATTGGGCAATATCTTGGATGCTACTAAGTCTTTGAAGTTTTAATATTTGCTTGAATAGGAGGGGAAGCAAATTCTTCTGCTCAGCTTGTAAGATTGGAATATGTCTCTCAGTAGAGTACAAGGGATCTGTACATCAGAGAAATTCTATTTTAATACAATCAGGTTTAAGACTCATACTCTGCCTACTTTTTTTGCCTGCGTTTTTCAAATTCCAATCTGGCATACAGGAGCGCAGTTCCCTTTTCTCACTTGAAAGGTTAAGATTATGGGAAGAATGTCAACTTCTGATTAGCCCTTTATCCATAGCTATAACATCCTAGTGCCAGCGTTGAGGACTGCAATTCTATTGCTGAAGGCTTTCAGTAAACCCAGAATGAAAAAAAACAGAATGGCCAAGCTTTAGAGAGATTTCAAGCTTAGTGTAAAACAGCAGACAACGGATGCAATCCATTCCTCCACAGTTCTCATTATGATTTTACCAAAGTCCTAGACCTCTCATTACTGACACATGGAATTTTTTTTTTAGACATGAAAACAAAGACAGACTTTGCTGATTAGTTGAGCAAAAAGTATGAAAATGTTTTTTTGGAAGACTTTACAATTCAAAAATTGACCTTTCCATCCTTGCCTGACAGGAGAGGAGAATCACTTTCTCCTGGGGAATGGTATAGGGTACATAGGGTGGGAATAAGTGAAGGTAATTTATTTGAGGTGCAAGTCAAGCAGGGCGCTTGAGAAGAAATACTATAATGGGATGTAGCAAGGGGACAAAACAAAGCTCATTTTAATTGTACTTTCTCTAGGAGTTGATAAGTGCACCTATAGGCTAGTGAGTTGCAGTTTCTTCTTACCTTTAAAGGTTCTAGAGTGTTACCAGATGATATCATTCACTGCTCTGAGAATGTGTGTAATGGCAGTACAATAATGAAATAGTTCTATGTAAAACAGACAGAAAAAGTCTAAAGACTCTTCAGCCACTACAATGCTTCTCAAAGCCCTTTTTAAAAGAAAGGAAAATGTTATCATTCATTTGCAGGTAGGAAAGCAATGGGAAAGAGAATGAAGCAAGCTGCACAATGTGACTCAAGAGAGTAAGAATTTTAAAAAGCATCTTATGTCTAGAATCTTATTTTAAAGACCATCCAATCTTCAACCGGTTATACAAAATATCACTGCGATGTAGTTAGCAGACAGCACTGAAATACATCAAGCTCTCTCAACCAAACCTTCTTCTTTCAATCAAAATTTAGTGACTCCAGATTAAAAATCCATGAAGGAAAATTAATTCAGAAATTCATGATCTGGAAGAATTCAAACTTCAACCTCCACACATGTAGGCCAGGAGGTGGCTGTACTGAGCTTCTTAAATAATCTGCTGTATTATGCAGATTGGGGGGGGGGGGGGGGGGGGG